>MU867125.1:115587-192768 GCA_033725935.1 Cladorrhinum sp. PSN259
TTTTGGTCCTGTGCTACCGAAATACTAAATGTAAAAAACCCCTTTTAATCGGTTTTTTTAAAACATAATGGGCATAACTAATTCCCCCCCCCCCCCCCCCCCCTCCGTACTCCCCTCCACTCCACTCCTCCCCTCCTCTCTTCACCCTCCCTTCCCTTCCCTTCTCCTATGACACAGGGCAGGGCTCTTAGGTATCTAAAACCGCGCTTTTTTCCCCCCAAGAAAGTTCTCTCTCTCTGCCTGCCTGCCGCCCCTCAGACATAACTAATAACTCCTACTCATCTCTTCAACAAAAAAAATTAGTCCATCCAAACCAAAAAAATAAATATAAAAATATATCAGCCCACCAGCGTCAAAGCCGAACGAAACAAGCAATTAAACAAACAAACAAACAAAAAACTGTACGGAACTGACTGACTGACTGACTGACTGACTGACTGACTGACTGACTGACTGACTGGCTGGTCCCGCTGCCGCTAATTACCGCCTTGGTACAGTTACAGTCCGCCCCCGTGAGAGCGCCGTTATATACATACATGCATACATACATTCTGGATTTGATTATTTGCTCGTCATATATTCACGCCTAGCGAGATTGGTTTTGGTTCTCCAGGCGATCTCGATTCCCCCCTTTTCAACTCTTTCACCTTTTAACCATAAAACCTATCCATGTCCAAGTCCAGTTTTGGATATTGATAAACGGTTGCATGAATCTATATAGCATCCTACTTTCTACATCAATCCCGTCCCCCTCCCTCCGTCAACATCCCCATATTGCTCTATAATCTCATCATACTAATAAAATCATTGTTCGAAAAAAAAAAAGTGTATAAACTCCTGTCATAGAGGAGGGGTATCAAACCAAACCCAATGTATGTATGTTTTACAAATACTCACTTCCCTATCATGTCCCCGAAATTCCCCCATCATAACCGAATAGTGATGTGCAGCAATGTAATACAGCTGGCCTTTACTTCCTTAGCCAACCAATTCAACCATACATGTAAGAGACCAAAGAGAATAGGGGAAAAAAAATCCAGTCGTACTGCCTGTGCGCCTGCTAGAATCCTGGAGTGAAACCAAATCCACTCTCTACCTACTCCAGAACTCTTCATGCCCCAAACCGATCCCCCCACTATTTCATTCCCATCCAATTTCTATTCCACCTATCCCACTCTCCCAATGCTGAATTTGTGCGTGTATCAAACGATAATTCCAATACACCTCTATTGCCTACCACCGTTTGAGCCCGAATGATGTGTGTCGCATCCAATCGCTTCCACACCAAGAAAACAAAACGTTCCCTTAATGTCGTTCCCTCATCAATCCCTCCCTCAACTGTTGAAACTGCTTGACATGAATCTCATGCGCATCATGCGCAGCCAACCACTTCTGTCTAAGAGGTTTATCCAGCTCTTGAGCAATCGAATAATCCTTCTCCGCCTGCGAATCGCCCGTTCCGCTCACAACCCACGCGAACCCAGCTCTATCATGCTGCACCAGTCTAGCCGAAAAGTGGCTGAGCATCTGCCTGTCCCACTCCGACCACTTAATCATATAAGCCTGGAATTCCTGCGCATACGTAGCCCATGCCGGACTGTTCAACTTCGCTGCCGTCATGGTGAGTGCGACTGACGCCTTGGGCGGTTGCGGAACTGTGGGGCAAACCAATGGCGCAGGCTTCTCATGAGCAATGGGGGCCCTGGTAGATGGTCTGCTCTGGAAAGGCAAGTGCTGGCTAAGATCGGCAAACGAATTCAAACCGCTAGCCTTCTGGTTGAACGGCTCAACATTCTTGAATTCCGCAAACATGGGTCTCATAAACTCCTCCGTGTCTTCGGATCCAGCCGAGTTGGGGTTCAACTTGGGTAACTTCACACCACCAGTGGCGTTGGGCTCCAGAGGTACACCACCGCCACCAGTAGTAACTGTAGGGTTAGCAACGCCATTCCCTGCTCTCCACTCCGGCTTGGTAGGCTCAACGGGAATGTTTCGAGGCTCATTCGTTGCCGGCTGGGGCTGTGGAGAAGGTTCAGGCTGCGGAGGGTCGATATCCATGGCATTGGGACTTCTGCTCCCATTGATGTTGGGCCCTGCCGACTGAGCCCTTTCCTCCCCACTGGTACTGTCCTCATCGACTACACCAGCTGTTCCGGCAGTCATGCGAACAGGCCGCGGCTTTTTCATAGGGCGAATCGGCCTCGTCGGTGACACCGAAGTTCTCGTCGGCGGTTTCGGTTCGAAGAGTTCGGGCCCGATATGCTCCTCCCATTGGCTCGCATCGAAACCAGATGGCTTAGGTGGTGGTACCGTAGTCTGAGCAGGGACGGCAAATCCCGTACCGCTCTCTCGAGGTGCCCTGAACTCGTTTCGAAGGGGCGACTGCCGGCCGCGAAACTTGTTTCTCGCTCGGGAGAAGTCATCTCCTGAACCATCAGTCCCAGCACTGAACTCAAAGTTACCTTTTTCCTCGTCCACAAACTGCGTGTTGATGTTATCAGCACTGTGGCTCGCGAAACGGGCTTGCTGTACCGGAGAGGTCGGGTCCTCATCGGAAGGAACAGTGAAGCTGACAGTTTTAGCCGAGTTAGCATCCTTGTTGGCTGTGCGTATGTTGTCATTTGGTAGGCTTGTGGTGCTAAAAGGTGAAGTATACGATGCCTTGCGGTTCAAAAGAAACTGCAACTGAGAATGCAGCCCTTCTTCGAAGTTGTTCAAAAGCCTCGGAGGTTCGACCGGACTTGAAGACTGCTTTGTCCCACTCGGGGTGCTCGCATCCTTTTTCATATATACAGAAGATGCAGACTGGTTCACGCGCTTGACGGGTGGTCTTGAGCGCTGGATGTGGGGATTCTGATCCGAACGGCAGTCTTGCTTCTCTCCACTCGGAGGCTCCTGCTTTTGCTTCTTGACGGGGGATGTCATTTCCCTACGAAGGCCAGGCCGACCTAAAAAGGGAGTTGGTCTCTTCGTGGGCGATCTAGCAACCCAACCAAGGCCGGGTTTGACTGAAGGGGGCGTACGAGGGGGAAAAGAAAAGTCGTACACCTTGTGGCCATCTTTGGCCTGAGTAGCATCACCGTTTACCGTTGCTAAGAGCTGTTAGTTTGTTGACAATAGATTGAATTAGCTAAACAACTTACCATTTGCTGAACTGTTGACAGATGAAGTGGAGCTATTCGGTGGTCCAAAGGCAGCAGCTGTGGCAGCCCCACCAGCAGCGGTAGCGGCAGCGGCAGTGGCTCCGAATGCGTCGGGTGCTGGTGACTGGGCATTTCGTGGACTATATCGAGCGCTTGCCTTTGAAGTGTACTGGGGTCTCTGCTCCTGGTTGGCATTGTTGAAGGGGTTCTTTTCAGCAGCTGTTGCTTTCCGTAAGCCCTCCGAGTCCACACTGACGCTTCTTTGACGCGGCGGAGGGGCAGGTGTACTATGATCAGGAAATTTTCGCTCGTTATCTCTCATGCTCTTAGCCCTATTGACGTTGTTCAGTGGTTCGTGAGGGTTTGTTTTCTCCCCGATGTTAGTGGCATAAGGCGTCCGTTGACGGTTGTCGAGGAAGGTGTCACCAAACTGTTGACTGAGTGGGTCAATGTAGTCAGATTTCGGCCTCGGTCTGCTTTGTTGAGCTGAGCTAGATGCGCTCTCTCCTGAAGCGCTATACGTGTTGTAGTGATGGTTCTTCACTTGAGGTTCATCGCCCACTGGTGACGATGGTGTGAAGCCGGGCTTCCTAGCTCCAAATGCAGCCTCTTGACGCCTGGCTTGGGCAGCAGACCGAGGAGGGGTTGGAGGAACGGCTCCATTCTTAGTAGTGCGCGTGCTATCCTGGTTGGTTGACGCTCTTGATCGATCCCATGCCTCCGACTTCGCCCTGAACGCCTCGGTCTTCGTCTTCGGCTTCGGTGTCCAATTTTGATACCTTGAAGCTCCTCCTGTAGTTGAGGTGCTCGTCGGGACAGGACGTGTCGGCATTGGCGGCCGCCTTGTTGGAGGAGCACCGTATCGCGAGTTCACATCCTGTGATGTAAACATGTATGGGTTCCCTCTCACACCAGAAGATGCTCCGTAGCGAGCATTGCGTATCCTGTAGGCATCATACTTTGCTTTCTGAGCGGCATCTGTTAGGATCTCATGGGCGGCTTGGATGACCAAGAACTTTTCCTTGGCCTGGTCTTCGTTCCCCGGGTTACGGTCAGGGTGATATTTGAGCGCTGCAGAGCTTGTTAGCACGGGACACTGCCTGAGAGGGCGCATGGAAATCTTTCTGGCGTACCAAGCTTTTTGAATTGCTTCTTCACTTCGGCAACATCAGCCGACGCCGGAAGCTCAAGGTCCGCGTAATAGTCGTGGTCAAAGTCTGGCTTGACCATCTTGACCTGATAAGAGATGGATGTGGGAGGGCAGATTGCCCCTCGGTTGTTGTTTCAAATCCCAGGTATAAATGTTGTTTTGGAAATTGGCAAATGCTGTGAATGATGCTTTGAAGATTGTCTCGGGGGAAGGCGGGGAACGATCGACACCGGAACGAAGCCCAATGCTGCAAAATAGTTGGACTAAAAGTATACCGATCGTGGTCTCGTAGGGCTGGGAAATCGGGTACGAATCGCTCTCGACGTCGCAAAGGTGGATAGACGATTGCAACAAACAATGACGCGAAATCGGAGCTCGAGGTTCTAGGTTGTCAAGAGCTGCGAACCGCGAGATGTTGTTGAAGCGAGCGCAAGATATATGCACGCTTCTCTGGTGGGGTAAATTCCAGTCAGAGAAGACAAAAAGCGAAAGTGGGCTCCAAGCACCGCAGGGTATATTTTCCGTTTTGGAGAGAGTTCGTGGAAGGAAGGAATGGTCGCGTAGACCGAGTTCTGTGGGTTCAAGAAAAGGGTCGTGATTAGCCGCAGTTCGGATGTTTGCATGCGCGCGGCGGCGTGTGTGTGAGTTGAAGACGGGAAGCAGGGCAGCTGAGGAAGGGAGGGGAAGTCTCTTGGGTCAGGTACCGTAATTTGTCCCGCTGCAGCTGATAATGCCGGGGTTTTTAAAAAGGGAACCTCTTGTCTTACCAACGGAGAAAATGCCACAGCGCCCACGCCACCTTTCCGTTTCCAGTTTTTGAAGTTGGACGTTTCCCCAGCGGTGCCCAGGCAGTTGCGGGTTTTGGAGGAGGACTCCCGCCGCTCAAAGTTGGACAACTGAACAAAACAAAAAAAGCGGATCCTTTTAGCTGTCATGGGCAACTTCGCAGGGCAAGCGGAGTCTTTTATTTAGCGCAGCTCGAGGCGGAAGACTCCACTGCTGGAGTGTTTGCATGACGTACCGCCGTCCTGTCATGAAGCTGGAGCTGCACGACACCAGTTGCCTAAAACTGCAGCGCATTTTCTGGAAGAGGGGTCTTGAACCCTTTTTTGAACGTTTTTGGTTACGCTGCAGGACAAAATCAGGGAGCAGCGGTGTAAACTTCATCTCAATATTCAGGGAGCGGTGAGCTATGATGCAAGCCATTTGCTCACTCAAATCCTTCAGATTGATTACACAGATAGCAACTATTGAATGCTGTGCTAGTACGGACATTTCTTCAGCCCTGGAATTTAGTCACGATGTAACTTGTTCATACATAAGAGTACGGAACACACACAGCCACATGCCTCTGACGCCCTATGCAACCCCACCTGCGGGAGCATCTATCACATCCATCTCGGGCGCTGTCCTGTGACCGCTTCACGGGTTCGCAACAGACCGTGTAGATAATACCGCAGCAGGAACCTAAAGTCAGATGAAATGTTGGGTGGATGCCGAGAAACGACCCGTTCCAGGTCCAACCACTCATTGGTCTTTGCCAGTTCTCAGCAGAAGCAGAATCACGTCAGGCCGCATGTGATATTCTCATTCTCTTTGGTCGCCCTATATACAAGTACACCAATGACTTTGCATCCCTGGCAGATCACTTTCAATGTGCCGGTGTCGGTGGGAGGTGGTTTTACAGGGTGACACCAAGCTGCTATGTCTTAATGAATGCGTTCAAACATTAATATGGCGGGCAGTCGTGTTCAAAGCGTACAGCCTCTTAACCACTGAACGCTTAACACTGACAGGCACAATAAACCCGCCGGAATCGCTCATTGGAACTCTTTTGCCCGTGAAGCATTACAACTCAAAAGTCAGCTAAGCTCATAATACATAGCACATCCCAGCTTCATACTAGCGAAACTCGGATTCATCCAGTATCAACCCATTTTCTACTGCTTCCGCCATATAACCAGGAGGAATTTCAGCGATGCCTTGACCACAGCACCTCCAGATTGTTCAAAGAGGAAAGGAAGAAGTTGGGGAGAATCAGGACATGTTGGTCCATGATAGATAACGCAGTTTCAAGGTCATATGAATTGAAATCCTAAGTTACCGAGATATCAACTTCCAAGATTATAGACAATACTTTCTCTTTTTATCGTATTTCAGATCGTCAAGGGCGGAACCAAGGGTTAGGGTCTCCGTCTTCTTTCTTTCCCCTATATACGAGCCCCACTGCATCAATTCCAGTCGCGTTCAATAAGGACGCGTTCCACTTTAACTTTCATTCAACGCGTCTCATTTTCAACCTCCTCGCTCCTTCAACCTTGCTCATTCATAACACATAGAAGAAATCATTCAAAGATATTACTTTTTAACAATTTCTTAAACCAAGACACAATCCGAACTTTTACATATATCACAAAAAGAGAAATGTCTAAATCAACAACTGTTCTGGCCATCAAGCCGTCTTCTGCTTCAGAAACCCAAAAAATCACACCCCACCTCCTCCCGTGCGCCATCAAGCATTCCGGCTCGATAGGTCCAGTTTCTTCGTCGTATTGGAATCCTCTGAATTCAGGTAACTTTTTTTTTTATTTTTGCTCTCTACTTTTCTTACATTATTCATTCCCCCTTTGTTCCTATTCCCTTTTTCACTTCCCCCTTTTCATCCATTTGACATACTAACCTTTTTTTTAAAGGAGATGGAAAACAAACCTCATACTTTCGCGGCCGAAAACTAACCGGCAAGACGGTCTCATTACCAGCAGGGTACAAGGGCGTTGTTGCTGTTGCAGAGGCTTCCACTGCTGAGCAGCAGAAGGAGGATGAGATGGTAGAGAGTGAAGTTGAGATTGTAGATCTCGAAAAGGAAGAGAGCAACACTCTAGAGGTTGAAGGAGAGTTTGACGAGGTCGTAATTTGGGCTGTTGAAGGAGGGGGAGCAAGCGAGGTAATGGGGGATGATAATGTTTACGTAAGGGGTGTGGAGGAGTGGGTGAAGGTAGCCGGGGCTGTGCATGGTTTTGGTAGTGATGGTGAAGCAAAAGAGGTGAGTAGTAGCTGAGAGAGTTTGGGGTTTGTGGGAGTTGAAGGATGGAGGGATGTGATCGATCATAAAGTGGTTTAAAAAGGATTTGGGGTAATAAGGCAGGTGAATCACGGTATATCATTGGAGTTTGGAGTTTGAGGAGGAGGGTTATAAAATGATGATGGTAGCTATGTAGGTTGTAAATATACAGAACACGCATGCACGCACGACTATTTGACCGAGTCAATACACCATGAAGCAAGCTCAAGCTGCGGCCCAGAGGCATCAACACTGGAGATTACTTCAAAGCTAAAAAGCAGACAAACTACCAGTTACATAAGGCGTAATAAATAGCAAAGAATCTGAACAAACCTTGTCATAGTATTGGAACCCCAAGCTTCCATCAAGGGTGTATCGTCCAACCTCTCAGCCCACAACGCAGGCACACACCACTGCACCTTCCCGACCATCGTTGTTATTCCCTTGCCTTCCACCAATCCAAGCAAACACTCACAACCACAGTACTTGATCCCAGCTTCGGGTATCCCATTCAACAAAAACAAGGGACGACGGCCGAGTCGAGTGGTTAACCGCAATCTAATGTGGATCGTGCTTGCTACTACTCCTGACCTTGAAGTTGCCTCGGCCAAGTGGTCGATTCTTCTTTTTGTCACTGTTTTTTTTCTCTCTCTCTCACTTCCAAATGATCAAGATATTTTATTTGAATAACTTTTGGCATTTAGCTTTTCTACAGATGGGCGGTATGTTTTGTATATAACCACAGCTACACAGCTTCGATCTTCTCTTACTGGATGGGTATCTCTTGTGTATATATAGCGGGGCACAGCTTCTAAACACAACCTATACTTGTATACAAAACAACGGACGGGCGTCCGACTTGAAATCTAACCCCTCCTAGCCTTCTTAGCCTTCCCCTTGAAATCAACCTTCTTCTTCCCTTTAACTTCGTCGGGAAACTTATTAGCATGTTCGACATCAAACGCACTCTTGTACTTTCTAAAAAGCATCATGACGACCCTGGCATCCTCAACACTACTGTGCTGCCCTTCCTGGAATTTTTCTATCCCAAGAACCTCCCTCGCCAGCACCTTCAAACTCGGCTTCGGCCCATGTCCGTACTTTTTGAACCCCCAAAACTTGACCGTGTCTCTAATCATCTTGCTTGAGTGGTTGAGCTCCAGCGCTTTAAGATCGTGCTTGACGTCGTGCCCCACTAATATCCTCCCTCTCAGTAGCTCGGCTACTTGTTCCTGGACTTCGGTAAACTCGCGCGCGATATGCACATGTTTCGGTTGGATACCGGAGACGTGCGTCCGCCAGTCGGTTACTTTTTCTCTGGGTTTCACGTATGAATCGTAGACTTGTTTGCCGTGGAAGTCCGTGATACTCACGCGCGCTAGGGTTGATTCGCGCCCTCCTGGACCGACGCCTACCATCTCGCAGTCTATGGCCAGGTATTTTCCTAGTGTGCTGATGGATACAGCTGGAGAGAGACCTTCATTGGGTGTTGTGGATAGGGATTTGAGTGATGATGCCGAGACGCCGAGAGAGTAAGCTTCTGCGAGGGATTCGGCTGTTATGTCGTCGTGTTTGCTTGTTAGGAGTTGGAGGGAAGGTAAGGCGGTTGATGGTGTGGTGTTTAGTGGTGAGAGGGTTGAGTGCGCGGCGCCCATTTTGTAATATGAAGAGGAAGAGGGTTTTGATTTTGAGGAGGATTTCGCGATTGGGTGAGAGGAGGACGACTTTGAGAACTTCTTTTGTTTCTTTGAATCCCTAGCGGGCTCATCAGATGCCTTTCTTTTCGCGGCAGGTTTTGAAGCTGGTGTTGTTGAGGGTGAAGTCGTGGATGCCGCTTTTAGTCGTGCTTGAAGAATCTTCCAGTTTTGCGATAATTCCGGTGCCATAATGACAGTTTGTAAGATGTTAGTTATACGGTAACAAAATCGCGACAATTTTTTCGCTACCTCTCGGTGTAGGTTGACATTTAGGAACCGAGGAAATGGCATGTTGAGTTGATGAAAGTGAACATGAAAAATCACAAGCTTACAGGGATCAGAACTGCGATAGAAGAACTGTGGGGTCCCGCTAAAAGTGGGGTACCTTGATGGCCTCAGATTCAGGTCCGCTTTGCAAGTTCAAGTCTTCGGGATCAAAACCCAAGGGTATTTAAATAACGGTAGTGACCTCCATAGTATCAAAAGTACTTTCAAACTCCCGCCTCGGTAAAGTCTACTCCCAGATTCTCACTCGGTGGAATAAGTCATGCTGTTTCTCAGAGCCATAAACGATAAGTCCCAAAGCCGTCCTGTCTGTAGCCCACCCAGAGAAAACTGCGGATAGGAGCGTCGCAAGGTGTCAATTAGGAACAACATTACATAGGTGTGCTGCCAACTGAAAGTTTTCCGCACGTTCTGGTGAAAAACTGCCGTGGGATGGAAAGTCGTGCCTACCCACGTGAGCCCAGTTGTAGATAAGCGCAAGTCATCGCCAAGACCTCACAAGTCTGCAGCAAAGGGCGCATCTTCCACTCGTTTCTTGCAGGTGAAGTAATTCGTCAAATTGGAAATTGGAAATATTCACACTCAAGCTTACCTGCCAGCCTTGAGATGGCGAAACGAATTACTTCAAAAACGCAAAGAGAGCTGTGTGCTTCTTCTACAATAAAACACTGGAGAATATGCAAAAGGACATGCACTAACAGACACTCCCGGGGTTTTGGATGTGTTTCTGCGGCCGAGCCTGAGAGGGCCAGGTTGCGTCTGTGAGGCTGAACATGAGCTGAACAAATCCCCTCATCTCTGTTGGAGACCTCATGAAATTGAACAAAACAACTCCAACACTGTCATAATTTTGCCTCGCCTGGGGAAGCCGCGAATCTAATGGCGGAGGCAGTCGGTGCCGCCGCGAGTATTCTCACTCTCCTCGGCCTTTTCAAAGGATGCGTCGACGCCTTTGAGCTGATCCGAGCGGCAAAGAATCAGGAAAAAGACTTTGAGAGGCTCGCATTGGCGCTTGCTATGCAACAATGCCGACTGAAGGAATGGGGCAGAAGCATGGGACTTGCCGAGGCCAACGATAACAGTCAGATCAGCCCGCGACGAAAACTTTTGGATCAGTTTGAAGACCGCGACCTGGTCCAACAAGCTTTGCAACAGATTTCGGATCTCCTAACAGACTCGGCGCATATGAGCAGACGATATGATGGGCAGCAGTTTGAAGCTTCCATTGGAGATGGCCCGCAGCCACCCCTCGACTTCACTTTCCAAACCCCACCAGCTGTATCTAAACTCACCGCTGCATTCAAGCGCTTTAACGCTCCCAGCACCAAGCTTGACATAAACACCTCGGAGATGGGGGCTCTCAAACGAAAAACTTTCTGGGTCTTGCGAGATCGAAAAAAGTACACAGAGCTGGTCGCGGAGGTGCGGACACTGGTGGATGCACTCGAGCACGTCACCAAAGGACTGGTCAGCCTTGAACAGCAAGAAGAGCTGGTCATATCTCAAATCAACAACATCAATGACATCGAGACGCTCGAATTGATCACTGAGATATGTGAGGTTGACCACCCAGCCCTTTCCAGCGCGGCCTCCATCCGAGCTGAGGTTATTTCAATGGCGACGGCCCGTCGCGAGGAGATCTGTTGCTGGATTGACGACGCTATGGCAACCGAACAGCCCATTCTAAGGGAGGTTGAAGCAATCGAGTCATGGGATATCACGAAGCTACGCGAGCAATACTTGACCCTCTACGAACAGCAACTCCAGCAGCAGCTTCAACAACGCGAGAATAGCAAAATATTTCATGGGCTGTCAGGAAACGACGAGGAGTTTCCCAGTGCCACGGAACGCCATTACTTGAATCGGACCGCTCTGCCAACCGCAAACGATGAAAAAAAACATGTTCTTGAGTGGTTTGCTTGTCCATTCTATGTTAGCAACCCGACCAAGTACCAAAAGGTGGATAGCTGCGGCAACTCTGGCTGGACCTGCATGGACACCCTTCGGTGTGTATCAATCCCTTGATAAGTGCCTACAGTTTTCTTCCTCTAACTTTGATGATTTTCTTATATTAGACAACATTTGCTTCACTATCACTCGGAGTTTTATCGGTGTGGTCGTTGCAGAACTTTTTTTGATAGCACCAAGGAGCTTAGGGCGCATAATCTCAACGCCTATTGTCAGCTTAGCATTGCACAGGGAGGTGATACAATCCCTGAGATGATGAATATGGACCAGGTTGCAAACGTCAGGCTTGTGTCGGCAGACCAGAGTGAGAAGGATCAGTGGGCAAAGATATACAAGGCGATCTTTCCTGATGATCCTGTACCCGCTTCATGTAAGCTTTTTCTTCTCCTGTTTTGGTTGTATTGAATTACTGATGAGTGGAGGTATGGGTCAGACACCAGATACATGCATACTTGACCGCGGGAGTAATATTCACTATTCCACTCTACAAAATAAGTAAGACATGGTCAGACTCGATGCTAAGGTGGGTAGACTTATTCAAGACATCTTCCTTCCTGAGGTACAAGTCTCCCTCTTTTTTTTTTTTTTGGGGGGGTTGAAAACCAACAACAACGAATTACTCAAAACTGGGTAATCCTGTTAGACCGCAACCCCAATTCTTGAAAGATGTCGTTGATTTAAAAGAGAGTATAATTTGAGAGGAGCAGCATTTGAATAGGCATGAATCCAAACCCCATGAATGGAGTTTTGGGTTGGGGAATAATTTAAATTCGTGTGGACTATGTACTACCTGCATATTTACGTATCACATCACTTCACCCAGGCTGTTTCAGCTCAGAAATAGCATTCCTCATAATGATTTTTTTTTTTCCACAGCCCCTCTAATATAAATGCATACTAAAGAAAAAAAAACAGAAAGATGATTACAAAACCTCCCTTCGCCCCTTTCCCACCTTTTTGCTCACCACATAGCCCCCCCCCCCCCCCATTTTCCAGAAAATAGAAACTTAAGTCAAAGGCGGCGCCGCCGGATCCTCCAAACACTGATCGACCCTCATCAGCTTCTTGCCACTCGCCTTGGCCAGCCTGATAAACTCGGGCAGGAGATCAATCGTGCTCTCGTAGAGGTAATGCATGACCATCAGGTTCCCGCCCGCTTTCAAATCCCGCTTGAAGGCGTCCAGCTGCTTTTCGGGGGTGCTGCTCTGGGCCCAGATCCAGTCCTCGACGTCGATGCTCCAGCCGACGATGTACGCGTTCGGGTCGTTGAGGTTCGCCGCCAGGCGCTGGCGCATCCTGGCGCCTTCGGTGCCGAAGGGGGGACGAAAGTACGATGATCTAAGTGAAGGAAAAACTTGCTTGACGGCGCCGATGTCGTTGGTCAGCTCCCAGTCTATTTCGGCTTCAGACGAGAGTCCTTCCATCTTGGGGTGCGTGTACGAGTGCAGGGCGATCTGGTGGCCGCGGGACGCCATGTCCTTGTACGCCGCCGCCAGGCCGTTATTGGTGTCGAGGAGGGGCAGGCCGACGGTAAAAAAAGTGATGGGGATGGAGGCGTTTTTCAAAATGTCCATTACGCGCTTGGTGTATTTCGGGTCGCCGTCGTCGATCGCAAAGGCGAACGAGTTGGGCCGGGTGCAGGAGAAGACTAGTTTGCCCGAGGCGAGCTTCGAGGGGGTCTTGAGCGTCCACGTCTTGGGAGGGGCGTCTACTATTTCGATCTTGGAGATCACGGTCGGGTCGGTGGTGTAGAAGCCGCGGAGGTTGAAGCCGAGGACGCGGGTGAGGTTGACGTTGAAGTGGTTAATGGGGATGTAAATGTCTGAAGAGGAAGAGTAGCGGGCCGCTTCGAGCGAGTCCCAGGTCTCGGGAAACGGTTTGATGGTCTCGTCGCACTTGGAGTTGTGCTGCTGGAGGGCGACCGAGAATTTGTTTGAGCCCCGGTAGGCGATGTGGAGGTAGCCACCGGCGTAGGGGCGCAGGTCGGCGCACTTGTTGGCTAGTTGGGTGTTCCAGCTGAGGTCCGAGTCGTTAGTGCGGATCGTCATTTCTTTGTTTCCGAACGTGACTGTCATACCGTCGTCTGCACCATGCCACTCCCCCAGCTCGTTTGTATCTTGCTTGGAAAACGAGTCGATCACGTAGTTCTTGACGTTGGGCGCGGCCGCGGGGGTCGTTGCGCGCGTGATGGCGGCCGCGGCCGGGGTGGGTGCGGGTGCTTTGTATTCCGTTCCCGTGGTGCCGCAGAAGAAGGACACGGGGCCGAGAATGACGCCGGCGTTGAAGCTGGAGAAGTAAATCATGTCGAGCTTGGAGGCGTCCACGCCGGTGTAGACGGAGAAGGGGAACCAGTAGAGCCTCTCGGTGCCGTCAAAGACCCAGTTCAGTTGTGCGCTGGTCAGGGTTGCTGTCTTGACGCTGCTGGAGCCGCAGGTTGTGTACCAAGATACTGTCAGGGAAAAGCTGGTTCCGCGGGCGGCTCTGATGCGCAAGGATATACCTCCGTACTTTTTGACATCGAGGCAACCGAACTGACTGTAGAAATACGAGGCAGTGTCTCTGGGAGACAGGAGAAGCCTGTTCCCGCTGACTACAACGCTTGCCATGCTGCCATCGTCGCTTGACGGCTGTCCAAGGGCATTGTACCCAAGGAATGTCAGACGGGATTGAGACGCCCAATCGTCAATAAGCAGATTTGACGAACATGTTGCCGGGTTGGAAGTCGAGGTGGGGGGAATCGTTGACCGGGTGTTCGTGGGGATGACGGTTGACCTTGTCGGAGCGACTACCTCTTGTTAGTTTCATCGCTCTTCACCAATGAAAAAAGAAATGCCTACCAGTTGTGACCGGAGTCGAGCTGGCAATGGAAGTAGGCTCAACGACAGGCCCGCAAACCAGTGTGATGTCTCCAATGGACCATTGAACTCCAGTCTTGGAGAAGGTGGACCATACCAACCCTACTATGGCATCATAGTTGGGCGAATTGTCGAAACCTATCAGAGGCAGATTAATGGTTTGAAGGCGGCCCGTCAAGTTCTCAACAACTGTCCATGAGCTGTTGTAAGTTCCATCAGTAACAGCACACGATGATGCCGTCTGAAGCTCAAAGGCCATCGATGCGCCCGCGGGTCCCTCGACGGTGAACTGTATAGCGCCATAGCCTTTGGTTATGGCTTGTTGGCAGTCGAAAGATTCGTAGAAATAAGATGAAGCGTCGTCTTTGGGAACAAAAACAACCTTGCCTGCTGAGGCAGCGATCGAGACCATGGATGAATCATCTGGTCAAGTTAGAGAATTGATAACAAGCAGAAAAGTGGCCGCGAGTAGACAAACCTCCGTTTGGTGCACCCAAGTTGTTGTAGCCGCTCGTCCATTGCGTAAAGTTATCGATGACAAGATTGGTGCAAGCCTGAGCCTTCACCGTGGAGGAGACCAGGAGGGTGGTGAGCCCAGCGACCAGTCGGCGATCGAGCAACATGGTGAGAAACACAGCTATCCGGGACCTTGGTGACCAACTCCAGTAGAATTGGGGAGAAGGCGGCCAGCAAGTGGTATTATATGCACCTGAGAGACCGGACGTTGGATCCGATCTCACGAGTGGTTTTTCACCATGACCGGGGTTGGGTCCTGCACATGGGTTCCATCAAAACAGATTTCCGATCACAATGGTGGCCATTGAAGAAACGTCAAGTGGGTTCAGTTTATAGGGCTTACGACGAACGCGGCCAGTGCCAGGCGATGCAATTAATAACGACGGCATGGAAGAAAGGGATAAATCCAAGGCTTGGCCAACCAACCTTGCAGCCCCCACCCGGTGCCTGGCCACTCAAAATTTGGCATGGAAGACTTGAAAATGCTTGTGAGTCTTGTGAATGCTTATTTCAAATGCTGATGCTGAGAAGTGGAATAAGTTGCAGTCTTACGCCAGTTGCTGTGGCAGCCCCTGAACTCAGGGGTTTCTAAACAAAGCTATGGTAAACCTTTCTGACCAACTTTGGTCAGGCAGAGTGACCCCGGAACCTCGCAGGACAGCTGAGAATCTTGACCTCATGAGCAAGTTGTCGTCAGCAGACTCGAGAATTTCCTAAAGGCTAGCTTGTGTAACGGAGAAATTGCATTGAGATGCGCAGAAAAGAATGAAAAGAACGGACGTTTAATTTAGCAGTGAGGAGAACCGTCTCGGCACTCGCATATCGGCAGCCAAGCACTTGGCGTGCAGATCCCGAGTTCCCCAACAGCAAGGGTCCCTGGAAACGAGAGCTTCCCCAGTTTTTGTAATTCTGCCCTTGCAGATATTACAGGTAATTACTAGGCACACCGCAGATGGACTGATGCAACCGGCTCGCCGGCACGGTTTCTTTGAATTCCTAGTTGGATCACAAATGCATGGCCTGTTCCATCTGTGCACCGTCGAGAGATATCTTTGTCCAACATCAACGTTACTTCAAATGTTTAACGTGGTCCCACAGGATGGGCTGGACTGCCAACAACATTCAGCCGAACTGGCTAATGTTGCGTTTTTTTGTAAGCAACTCGGACCGTTGCAACCGGCAAACCAGCGTTGAGAAGAATTCCAGCTGGCCAATGTCGAGTTTGCTGGGTGGGCTTGAAAAGAAATTCGCTACTCAATTGTGAATGGTGCGCATGCTGCCAAGATGGTAACATTAACTGAAGACGCAAGAGCTGAATATAGACAACGTGCTTTCGAAGTAAATCCGATATTGAGCGGTGATGGAGCATTGCTGTCGCTTGCGCGTTCAAGTCTTGGCCGCTAATAACGTTGCAGCCCAAGACGGGAGGAAGGGCAAATTTTCCTGGATCTCATGAGCTGTGAAGGAAAGAAGAGTCCTGCGAGGTGTCATAGGTAAGCTTTGGCAGTCTGGCCAACAGACAGGTAGCAGACGTCCTAAAAGCTCGCAGCGAATGGAACCCTGGTAGTTACACAGCATAGATTAGAGGAAATGGGTTTTGGTTGGCCGCTGGGTGGGTTAGAACTTTGTCTGACGAGGGCTAGATGGTCATTTAGCACCTCATGGATCCTGGTTAAGAGAAGAGAGTTAAAACCGTCCCAAGCAATCGCGGCGACACTGCAATAGAAACGGTGACAGACAGAAGAAAAGAGATTAAATAGTAGAATGGTAAGATAGATAGAGCTGTTGTATCCAGCTTTCAGTTCCGTTGGCCGCTTAATTCTGAACAAGTTACTTTGCCAAGAGGCCAAGCACAGTATCTGAATTTGGGGCGAGCAAATAGGAGGCAATCGTGTCCAACTTGAAGTCTTGAACAGCCTGAGAGGGTTTCAAAGCCAATGGGAAATTTTGAAGAATCGCGGAGAAGTGCGTCATCACCTCTTTTTGAGTCTCGGCCCCACTGTATTCACGTGATGGACCACTAATATGCCTTCCGTTCCCGACCGGTCGAGAACAGGCACTGAACCACAGCAGCCCAATTGCTCCGCCGACACCTCCCGCTTCCCGCATTGACAGCACTACACCACCCCCCACGCCGATATTTGGACAACCTTGCAAATCTGAGATTCTAATTCAATTCATATCGGGGTGTGCTTTCAACTGCAAGTAATATTAATAATTCCCAAACACCAAACTCATGCAACCCCACGAAGATGCCATCCAAACACCATCGCCCGTTCAGTCCCCGCCTATGGCCGCGTCCCCGATAATGCCTGGCCGCATCATGACTGGAGGTCCACAGAAACCTCGCGCCGGCGCATCGCCGCTATTATCCTCGTCGACTCATGACCCGCTTTCTCAATCAGAGTTCTCCCTTCCTATGCGTACAAACAGTGCCAGCCGACGCCCACAATCCGCATCCCTCTTCCGATCAACCCTCCTCAACAATTCCACGCCCCCCGGCTCCCCACGATCTGCTTCACCCGCATCAACCATACGATCAGCCCGCTCACCAGCTCGCACCCTGACAGGGTCAATATTTGTAGGCACAGCAGGATTCAAGGCATCGCTTTTAGATACGGGAGCGGGAGAGAACCCGGGGGATCCACTAAATCTGATACTCAAGAGCTTTGTCCCACACGTTGCCATACACGCCAGTCAAGATGTGGACGAGCTCGTCAATCGAAAGGGATTTGAAAAGGGACTATGGGAGCTCCTCAGACCGTTTGGAGAGCGAGTAATGGGCAAGGTCAATGTGCGCGATAGTAACGGGTTATCAAGATCATGGGAGGACTTCAGTGTCCGGTTTACCAAATTTGGGGATCGGTCCAACATCAGTATTGAAGGAGGGCCCGGATTAACGTCACCAACGCTGGAAAAGGGCGAGCTGCCAGGGAGCAGGGACGAGTTTCGAATAAAGCAGGTTGAGGAGGTGGTGGATAGGCATCTCAGCTTTGCTGAGGAGGCATACAGAGGCACGGTCGATCCACAGACACCAACGAGAGCAGGACTAGATATTGAGGCCACTTCGCCGTATTATGCACTGTACCTAAGAAGACTCCTCTCAGGGATGCCGCTGGCCAGCCACGAGTCGTTTACGCACCCTGTCGCCTGCGTCGTCGCCATCAGCTCAAGGAATCCGAATCCTATTGAGGCTCTGCACCGGCTGTACAGCGACACTACAGAAAGCGACAAGCGGTATCCAGTATGGGTAGAGGGCGAGTATCTCAGATACTACGTTCTGGTGCACGACGAAGAGAACAGCGATATAACAAAGAGCATGGCGTTATTCGAGCAGATGAAAAGGAATTTTGGGTTACACTGCCATTTGCTCAGACTCAGAAGCTCCGAGAGTGCAGAAACGGATGATGATAGCATACCACTACCGAGAAGCGATTGGATGACGGCAGCAGAGGAACTGGCAGATATTGAGGAAAGCGACACTAAGGAGGATTTTGAAGATCCGACAAGACACATTTTTGAGTCGGATGCTACGGCAATACGGACCTTTGTTCGGGAGATGGTCACACAGTCCGTCATACCTACCATGGAGCGTAGTGTAGCTCTATGGAATGACCAAGTGGCTTCTCGAAGACGAGGTATCAGCGGTCGGTTCATGAGTCTATCAAAACGATTCACCTTTGGTGGCTCGAGTCGATCGTCAACCACGAGCTCATCGAGCAATTACGACTCGCTCGGTTTCTACCGCCCTGACAGCCCGGAGGCAATCATGCGTAGACTGGCAGATTTTGCATTCATGCTTAGGGATTGGAAGCTCGCCATGTCGACGTACGATTTACTCAGAAGCGACTTCCAGAACGATAAGGCCTGGAGGTACCACGCAGCAGCAAACGAGATGGCCGCTCTCTCTCTGCTTATTATGCCGCAGAGCATGTCGTCCAAAACTCGCATCGAAACTATCAATACGCTGCTAGAGAATGCCCTCTACTCCTACCAAACTCGCTGTAACTCTGTGTATGGCTCTACGCGGTGCATCATTCTGGCACTTGAGCTTCTTCGGCTTAGAGGAGGCTCAGGGATAGATGAAGCAGTGCGATGGGGTATTCGCTTGTTGGAGTCAAGATTAATGGGCACAATTGGCGACGCATTGCTCAAAGAGCGCATGGCAATCTGCTATGCCTCCAAGACTGGCGCCGGATCACAGCTATGGGGCAGCAGGCGAAGAAAGTC
Source organism: Cladorrhinum sp. PSN259 (assembly GCA_033725935.1). Taxonomy (NCBI): domain Eukaryota; kingdom Fungi; phylum Ascomycota; class Sordariomycetes; order Sordariales; family Podosporaceae; genus Cladorrhinum; species Cladorrhinum sp. PSN259. The sequence continues at coordinate 134,493 of MU867125.1, forward strand.
AGCCCTGTGGAGTGTGCTCGGTGCGGAAGCCTGGATCAGCCAACAAAAGTATATTCAAGCACAAAGATGCTTGAATGAGGCCAGGAAGATGTATGCTCTATTGCCTGGGGAGTGCGGCGTACAGAACTTTGCTATTGCGAGCGATTTCCTGGCGTATTTGAATGCTCAGGCCAAGGAAGGCTTACAAGAGGATTTAATGCAATTTGAAGGGGAGGATGAGGAAGGACACGTGGACGAGGAGAACGAACTGTTCGAAGGTCACGATGCTGGCGGTAATGATCGACGGGCGAGAAGAGCGAGTCTGATGAATCCTGTTGGGGGAAGTACGACGGGTTTGGGGTTAGAGACTGCACCTTTGCAGAGTCGGGGTGAGGAAGATACAGGACCAAAACAGGATGGGTTTGGTTAGAACTTATTTATTACAGTGATGGCGCCGTAATGTATTGTAAGAGTTGTTTTTTTGTTATGACTATGGATTATTAGAAATAAATGGGTTTGGGTGGTGCCTATTTATTCTTGAACATTTTATATTCACATTAGATGGGTATGAAGTGGTGTACGATGATAAAAAGATAAACGAAGGGCATATATATAGCATGGTTTGAGTTCAAGAAACCTTGAATCTTGGTGTTAAAACCAATACACCACTTACTTGGGAGTTTGAACTTGGACGTCTCTTTCAGGGTCCTTTACAGCCCCACTCCCGTCGCTCGGAAGCTTGCCGCGGTGGATGCCACCCACAACCGACCGGACCGTTCTGATAAGATAAAGAAACCGCGCTTGTTTGCCCCGGTAACAACACCCCAGTTCCCGTCAGTTGGTGATCAACATCAACGTCATTTGACCGCCTGGCTACCTGTCACGTACCTGAACTCTGAACTTACTTTTATCCTATGAAACCCGAAAGCCAAACCATCCAATATTAGCTGCAATTAATTGGTTTCCGAGATTCCAGGTTTCCCTTTGATTTATTGCTGCTGCCTGTTATTAGAAGCAAGGGCAAGGCTTTCTCTTTTCTGTTTCTTCGTCGACTTGTTTTCGCGAATCCCAACTTTTTTTTTTTCTGTATTGGGATCTTAATTTCACGCCATCTCACCTACTTTTACAACTCTCGATAACCGACCGACCGACTGTCTGTCTGTCTGTCCGACGAAAAAGCGAAAAAGGAAAAACGATTTACGGAAGAAGATAAAAAAGCAATGTCTCCTTCCTCACTGCTTGACTATTTAGTCGAGAACGAACCTTCATTTCGCAAGTACGTTTTTTCTTCTTCTCTACTCTAAAACACTCCACTCCCAAATTTCTTTTTATCAACCATCCTTCTTCAATAACTAACGCTGCCTGCTTTTTTTTTAATAACGGTTAGAGCCCGCCTCCCTGCCCTCTACTCGGACTTCTCCCCCAAAAAAACTCTAAACCCAGACGGTTACGCGGCAAACATATCGGCCTGGCGCCGCGGTTTATCCTCGATCGTCCGCTCGGGGCTCTCACCTACTTCCGCAAAATCGAAGACGACGTCGTCGGTGTTTGTGCTCAACTGCGACGAGGCCGCCCTGGCCAGAGCGTTCGAGTCGAAACAGTATGGAAGACCTTTAGCGCTGGGTGAGGTGCTCAAGGAGATGGTCAGGAGCGGCGATCTCATACCCTTGAATGGCTTTCTGGAGGGGAAAGAAAGTATTTACGCAAAGAAGGGGTGGTCTGTTTGGGGGATTGGCGGGTGGGTTCTGACAAAGGTGGTGGGGGACTGGAGCAGAGTTCCCGGGGGGGAATACGTGGTTTTGGAGAACGTGGAAGGGGTGGGCAAGAAATTCGTGGAGGGGGGGATGAGTGAAGTGGGGGAGACGAGGTTCGAGAGGGTTTTCAGCAAGGCGCACTTTGGGAAGGTGTTTAATGACGGGTTAAGCACTGGTGTTGGGAAAACGGGATTGGGCGAGAGGGATATGGATGTGCTGCTCAGGTTCTTGAGCAGGGATAAAGGGCTTTTGGTGTACGACGGAAAGACGGTTCGGGTCGGTACTGAGGAAGGGGAAGGGGAGGAGATTACGGAGGAGGATACCTCCATCGCGCAGCTGAAGGAGCTGTTGGCTAGTTTGGGCCATCAGATACAAATTCTGGAGAAGCGGGTGGAGGAGCTGAATGCGAGCGCGAGGTTGGCTGTGGCGAAGCAGAATAAAGTGGGCGCGTTGGCTGCGCTCAAGAGCAAGAAGCTGGCTGAGGCTACGCTTGAGAGTAGGTTTGCGACTGTCAGTCAGCTCGAGGAGGTCGCGGCCAAGATTCAGCAGGCGGAGGATAACGTGCAGATCGTCAAGGTCATGGAGTCTTCGAGCGATGCGCTGAAGAGTCTGACGGCGCGGACTGGTGGCGTGGAACGGGTCGAGGAGGTTGTTGATCGTCTGAGGGAGCAGATGGCTGCTACGGATGAGATTGGAAGTATCATGGCGGAGGCTTCTGGACGGGAGGCTATTGATGAGGGCGAGATCGATGAGGAGTTTGCGGAGCTGGAGCGGGCGGAGAAGAAGAAGGTGGAAGAAAAGGAGCGGAAAGAGAGGGAGGTCAGGGAAGCGAAGGAGAGGGAGAGGAAGGACGAGGAAGAGAGAAAGGAGGCGGAGGCGATGCGGAGGAGGTTGGAGCAAATTGGGGAGGTGCCCAGTACCCGGCCTCAGCATGAGGAAGATGCGTCGGCTGAGGCTATGATGAGTAGGCTTACCCTCAAGGAATAGAGCAAAGGAGTTGATTGAGAGAGAGACTACTTTTTGGGGTCTTTTTTTCTTTTCTGCTTCTTGGCTTCTTTGTATCTTGTGCTAATTTATTTTTCTCTCTCTAATAGTTGATGGATGAGTGATATACCCCTTTGCACTCTTCATAGATATACACGATATTGACTTTTCACACCAACCCGTTCCCTTTTTTTTCCCCAGGATATATGATCACGAAGAATAAAATTTAGCAACAGGCAATATCATTAAGAATCGCTTATAAATTCATGAACCAAAAGGGAAATATCGCGCCCAAAGGAACCGGTTGCTGAATGAATGATACCAAGAAACTGTGCGACGCCAGAAAACGAAAATAACGGAGGGATATAAACGATAGCAGAATAACGCATAGATATCCAGCTCTTATAAAAGGGCCCCCCACACTTGTTATGATTACAAACAAAATTCCACAACTGCCAAACACCCTCTTTTTCTTTACTCACGACAACTTTTCCCTCTTCTTCCCCCGTCTGTCTCTCCCCCTCTGTCTCTCTCCCTCTGTCTCTCCCTCTGTTCCTCCCCTCTCTGTTTCTCCTCCTCCTCCTCCATTGCACCCTCCTCATTCTTCTTCTGAGCCAACATTTTACTCCGCCTAGCACTAGCAATCAAATCCTTAAACTCGGTCCCGTGCTTAACCGCCCACCCCTTTCCGTCAAAATCTTTATCCTTTATCTGCTGTCCGACCACGACCGCTTTTGAGCTCGTGGGAGCTCGAACGCCTATTGTCTTTTCCCACACGTTCAGGTCGTGCAGCAGCTCCTGACGGGTTTTGGGCTGGTGAGAGTCGCAGTTTGCGTTCCAGAGCGTTACCCACTCTTGATGCCGTTTTTCCAGGATCGGTCGCGGGCCGGAGGTGGATATGCCTAGTTCTGAAAGTTTCTTGCGGAGGGCTGTGTCTTTGAGCATCGAGTATGGGAGGGCTGGGAGACGCTGGGCTGGTGGTAGTTGGGATTGTGGCTTGTGTGGGGAGGAGTAAGAGGAGGGGGAAGGGTGGGAAGCGTTGCCTCCTCGATGGCCGGAGAGGAGTACCCCTCTGGATTTTGAGCTTTTTGGTGGTGGTGGAGATGATCCTGCGTCGGGACCGGGACAGGAGGTGTCGAGGTGGCGGTCTACTTTTTCGAGCTTCATGCGTCTGCTACAGACTGGACAGGATACTAGGCCGTCGTCTTTTTTTTTTTAACTCTTGTGTTAGTGGGTGGGTTGGACAAATGTGATGTGAGATGGAGGAAAGGGTGAGGATGGGCCATACCTGGTTCGGAAACATATGCGTCCTCCTCGCTTCCTGATTCTTCCACCTCGTAATCTTCTATTTCCTCCTGTTGGCTTCCCTGCTGCGCCCTGCTGGTCGATCTATTCGACCTCCTAGGTCTCTTGCTTTCTTGGTTCTCCTCGTCCGCTTCGTCTAAGTTTCTAGCCTTCCTCTTCGGTGATCTTGTCGCAGCGGCAACGGGCGCAGGGGGTGGTGGTGGTGGTGGTGCTTTCGCAAATTGGAGTATGGCATCGCGCACTTGCACAAAAGCTTCAACGGTTTCGCGCAGGGCCCAGTTCCCTCGCAACCTGGATTCCGAGTCTTCCTTCCTGCATAATGGGCACTTCTGGTCGGCTTGGAGACATCTTCGGATGCAGATGGAGCAAAAGGTGTGGTTGCATGAAGTGAGCATCGGTGAGGTGAAGAAATCTTTGCAGACGTGACATCGTAAGGTCTGTTCGACCGGCATGAGACCGGCGAGGGGTGTGTTGAGCCAGTCGGTTGGGTCGGGGATGTCGAAGGCTTCGCCGGCGAAGGCGTCCATTTTGGCCGAGTAAAGGGTTGGTTGGGGAGGTGATGTATCTGGAAACTTGAAAGGAGAGGGAGGGACCACAAATTTCTCAGATTTTCAAGATGTTATGGAGCACACCAGAGTATTCCAAAGGCAAGCCTAATTACTTGACATTGGCTACAAGCTGCATTCAGCTCCCAGTGCCAGGTGTGACGCGACTTTCTTTGGGAAGCGCGACAAAGTGTAAGAATTAAATGCAGCGAACTGTGCGCGACACTGTCCGAGGAATACGGAATTGGTAGAAAGAATACATGTGAGAGGTCGTAATTAAATATTTATAACATGCTTCCATATATATGTTCCTACTCTTATCTATGAAGAAGCAATCCTCATTTGAACATCGCCGAAGGAAACTCAAAGTTTAGTCTTTCATCATATCTAAATGGCACACTGTCATTCAAGTCGTCCCTGCTTCACACGTGAACAGGCGTCACCGTTCCGCGCATCGGCCCCACCAATATGCTTCGACCCATACCATTCCCGATTCGGACAGAATCAAAACAATCGCTTAACCCCATCAAGACGACCCGCCAATCCCAACCCACAATCTTCGCAAAGCAACAGCATCCCTCGTCTCCCGGTCCTTAACCCTTTCCCTAATAATAATGGGCATTTGATATCCCGAGTCCCAACACCAGTTTTTTTTATCTTTGTTATTTTGCCTTTTTAGTGTTTGCCCTCCTCACCTCTCTGGCACCACTTGACACCGACTCGCGAGGAGTAAACAAACCGCTCGATCGAAAATACTCGACGATACCCGATACCCCAACACCCGGCAAACAAAACCCCAACCGAAATCACCAACAATGGCCCTGCGAGGGGGTCCTCGTCTCCAGGTCGGCTCAGCCGCCTGGGTTGCTGAGGAGAGAAGTTCAGCGCTGGAAATCGCAACATCAGAAATTGAAGAGTTCTCCTTCTCGGCACGCAATGAGCTGGATTGGCTAAACGAGCATATGGCCGAGATCTTCTCGGAGAACCAGACGTATGTCGATATTTTCAAGGCAAACACGAATAGTCACTAACGGCGCCGGGCAGAAATGTTGCCGAGCTCTTCAAAACACCAGGAAAATTACGCGGCAAGACGCCAATGACCGCAAGGAGAGCAAACCTTGCAGAGGTTCGAGTGGTAAGCACTCCAGAGGAATACCCAAGTGACGCGTCTGTGCTAACCGGTACCCGCATGTAGCCATTGGCAGACGTGTTCTCTTCAACTCCCAAGAACGCGCCAAACCTCTTTGTCATATCATCCAACCTTGCCTCCGCCCAGTCTCGGACACCAAAAATTCAGGTTGCAGAGGACGCCAGACCACAACTGGCCCTTTCGCCCACGATCCACAGAGCAATTAGCCCATTCAAGGTCCCGGCCCCACCAAAACAAGTGCCTGCTCTGGTACCCTCCATTCCGTTCGCCGATTCCGGCTACCATGGCAGCCAAAGCCAAGGTTACGACGCTGTGCACTCAGATTACTGCGACAACGATGATGATGTCGACATGGTGGACAGCCCAGACAGGGATGCTGAGACAAGAGATTTTGCCGTTTCTGACGCCGTTGAGCCCGCAGAACAGCCAAGCCCTGGTCTCACTCACGAGGAGGATTTTGAATCTGCGGACGAGGGTGAAACCCACCAGGTCACAGCGAATGTCGGGTCTGACCATTCTTCCGATATGGTCCAGCCAAGCAGCCCACCTGTTTCACGGAAGCTGGTGATGATGTCTCCCAGACCATCTTCACCGAAGAAGGCAGCATCCCCGGTTAGAACCTCGCCAGTCCGCACATCTCCAGTTCGAACATCCCCTCAAAAATCTTCTTCCCCTCAAAAAGCACTGCCTGAGCGGCCTTCCCCTAGAAAACAGCTCGCTGCTTCTTCAAGCCCACAAAAGGGGTTCCCGAAGCCTACTGAGCATCTGTCTAGTGAACGACATGTGGACGAGGACGCAGACGAAGAGATTGATCATGATGATCATGATGCTATGGATGATCCCAGCTCACCTGCAAAACCCCCGAGCCCGATTAAGGGGTACCGCAGCAGTATCAACTTCGCTTCCCTTCCGGCTCGTGAGCCATTGGCTTCTAAGAAGAGTCTTAGTGGCAACCGCACATCCATGACACATCATGGTGATTTCACCCGTCCCAGCATTTTCGGCCGCCAGACTGGAGGAAAGAGCCTCGGCAATGTTACCCGCCATGATGAGAGCGACGACAGCCAGGATGAAATGGAGGTTGATGATGAACAGACCGTTCAGAACCCAGATGCCACCACCAAGATCGTCGAGCACACCAAAACATATACCCAGATGCTTCACGAACAAATCAGTATGCTTGGGAAATCACAGGGCCCCGCACCCAGATCATCCAAGTCTCTTGCCAGTTTGTTGCCAGCCCAACCAAGTGTCCCTGCATCAGAAAGCCAGCAGCAGATGGAAGCGGCCGCCGAAGCGAAGAGGAAGTCAACCACAAAGTCACCACCACCATCAAGGCCGCCCTTGTTCATGGCTACCCCTGCGCCTGGAGCCTTCCCTGAAGATGACGACGATGAGTGGATCGAAGCACCGAACAAAACCGCTGCCGCCTCAGCTCCGAGAGATAGCAGCCCACGGCCTCAGCTTCGAAAGACTCTTTCTGTGGACGTTATGGAAAATGTGGCTGGAAAGTCATCCGTTAGTGGCGGTGAATTTGATGAGCCTTCTCCCACGAGTCCTGTGTCACCATGGAAGGCCCCGATCAACTCTCCGTACAAGAATGGGCCCTCTGGACATTCAAAGTCGATCTCCGTTCCGGCATTTGCTACGGCAGATATGTTTGAGTCTCACTACGAGCAGGAGGATGATGCCTCCCTCAAAAAGACGGTCTCTGGTATTTCCAATCCTTCCCTGCCACCTGTTATGGAGGATATGTTTTCTTCGGCGCCCAAGTCTCCTACCCGAACTTTCCGCGACAACAATCCTCTCAACAAGATCAAGAACAAGATGTCATCCCTATTCAAGAGTGCCAAGGATTTGACAGCATCTGGCGCTCTTGCTAGTGTCGAGGGCAGGATGCTGGCTACTCCTTCGACATCCCGCTTCGGGTTCCACTCCAACACATCCGTAGACTCGCTCAGGAAACCAGGCAATGTCTCCTATCCTGATCTCACGAAGCAGCTGTCAGCTGTATCCCGTCCGGGCAGCCCAGTCCGTTCCGGTTCGCCAAGGAGAACACGCCAGTCGACCGAGAGGGACAGAGCTGAAGCGAGGGAGCGGGAGAAGGAAGCCAAGGCAAAAGACAAGGAGATCAAGCGACTGGAGAAGGAGAATGAAAAGTTGGAGAAGGCGCGCAAAAAGGAGAATGATAAAGCCCGAGTCTTCAACAAGGAACAAGAACGAAAGCAACAGCTTGCTCTTCAGAAGGAACAGGAGCAGGCTGCCCAAGCTCACGCCCGTCAAGATTTCAAGACTCCCGCTCCTGTGCGTAAGCCTGTTGCAAAGCCAAAGGCTGATAACAATGGCTTTTCCGACGAGGTTGATGAGGAGATGGCTGATGCTACAGCAACCGTGACCATGCCAATGCCGCCATCGTCCATTCAGCGCCCGGGCACCTCCGCTTCGATGAGGCCAACACAACAGGCGAACAGACGCCCCAAGCCCCCTACCAAAGAAAGCCTCTCCAAGTCTACGAGACAACCTCCTCCCACTGTCATTCGTCTCAACCCCGGTACCATTCAGCGACCTGGATTCCATCCTTCAAAGAGTGTCCCAACCCCAGTTCAGCCCCCATCGCTTCACAGGCAACCTAGCACGAAAGCCCTGAATGAGAAGCGCTCGGCGCCAGATTTCAAGGCCTCTGGATCTTTGGCTAGTAAGAAGCGGAAAGAACAGGAGGAACAGGAAGCTCAGAGGAAACGTGACGCCAGGGTCAAGGCTGAAAATGACAAGAAACGCGCCGAGGCTGCGGCCGCAGAAGAGCAACGCAAGGCAGAAGCTCACAGAGCCGCCATTGAGAAGGCAAAGCGGACACCCGCCCCCCCTCCGGCTGTTAGGTCACAGCCGAATGGGCCTCCAGACTATGGCTTGGCTGATAAGGCTCCTCCTCGCCCCCCATCTCGACTTGGCTCCACTATGCACCAGGATAACCGGCTGGTGAATATGGCTCTTCAAAATACTGGGAAGCAGTCGATGAAGCGTCCTCTCCAACAGGATCAACGCGCAGCCCAATCATCGTATCAATCTCAAGAGTCTAAGCGCCAGCGTTTGAGCGATGATGATGATGATGACATGCATATGACTGACCCACAGCCGCTCATGAAGGCGCCAGTTCGGGCGCCTTCAGTTGGACCCAAGAGGGTAAGTCTACCGATCAACGAAGTCAATACAAAGCTAACCATACAATTCAGGAACTGACTCAGCCCAAGAGTGTGTTCTCTCACGGTTACGCAAAGACCAGCACTCTGCACCAGTCCACCGTCAAATCTCAACATCACAGCAGCGCAGTCAAGGGCGGATATCTCGACACTCAACAATTTGCCAAGGGGGCCATTCCCTTCAAAGTCAATCCATCAAGCCAAGCTCAACCACTCAAGACCCCGGCCCGCAACGGTGGTGGCATCCCCAGATCATCAGCCAAACCGGCTGGTACCCGTTCTTCTCCCCGCTTCAACCCACAGGAAGGAGAAGCGATTGAACTCGAGGAGATCCAGACGGACGATGATGACGATGATGATGATGGACACATCAAGGTTGCCGAGTGGGCGGATTCACCTGCTCTCAAGGCTGCGCTTATGGCGCAGGAGAATATTGATCCGCTGCAGGTGTTTGGGCCTCCGGCTCCGTTGGATATGGAGGCCGTGTTCAATAAGACGAAGGATAGGTGGCACAAGTTTAGGTCGAGGACTAGTTCGGCTAATTGGAGCGGGACGGATCAGTTGAGCCAGGATGAGATTCAGAGGGAGCAGTGGGCTAGGGAGAAGATTACGAGGGATGGTGGGTGGAGTTATGAGTTGAGTAAGAATTTGTAAAACTTTGCTCCGGATGGGTGTATTATTAGCATTTGTTTGGGTCATTAAGGGGATTATAGCATTCTTGGCTGTTTGTTTGACTCGGAATGGTGTTTCTTGTAGCATTTTTACTTTGGATGGGGACGCTTTCAATGCAGCATGGAGACATTTTGTTCAATATCTGGTCTTGGTTTGTGTGTATCTATGGATTTGATACACGGTGATGAACAAGCACCCCTGTTTTGTGTCTGAAATAACAGATGAAGATATGTACCGTACGTGGTGGAAAAAATTACCTACCGATGCAGGTCGGGATGTTTAGTATGCATAGGTAGGAGTTGGGAATGCATTAACAGAGGCTGAACAGGCGTACAAATAAAGTGAACTAAGCAATAGAAAAAAAGGGTGAACGGGGCTTGTTACCATGCTAATATAAACGTTTAATTATTAGAATTGTAGTTCCCTTTTTTATAATCTAACAATTTTCTATACAAGGATGGAATAAATGGAATGGATGGGTTACCTTTTTCCTTCCTGGGTATGCATGAATTTCACCAACCAAAAAAAAAAAAAAAAAAAAAAGAACGAACGGTACGTACGTTAGTTACATGTACATATATACAAACCATAACAAAGAAGCTTTTGAGATTAATATACGGTAGCAACGACGTTGGATACAGGAGACTAAGAAGAAGAAAAAAAAAAAAGAATAGAAAGAAATCAATATACTAATACAAACCCTGGTATTTATCATGGAAAAGACGACGTCCAAGCATAGCTATAGCCACAAGGTATGATGTATTTATAATAGTACTGTACATAACCTCTATTTGTTTCTTTTAAATCAAGACAGCCCCTAATAGTACATCATCTGTCCATAACATATCCCCCTGCCTCCTTTCCTCTGTTGCTCCCCGCCACCACCACCACCTTCCACAATTTTTTCTTCTTCATCCAACCCAACAATTTCCGTCCTCTTTTCTGATAATACCTTCTCCCCATTACCACAACCTTTCTCGGCTACCATCATCATGCCCTCCAAAACCCTACCCAACCTCTTGACCCCCTCCACAATCTTGTCTTCCTCCTCCCACGAGAAACTGAACCTCAAGTAGCTTCCAAACCTGGCAGCGTCCTCATCCCCCATAACCTCGAACAACTCGCCCTCGGCTACTATCAAGTTCTCCTGCTCCTTTGCTTTCAGGCTTACTTCCTTCGCTTTGATTCCCAAAGGTAATTTTACCCAGATAAAGTACCCTCCAAACACCTTTTCTCCTGCTCCTTCTCCAGTATTATCTTGCCGCCCGTTTTGTTGTTCGATAATGACACAACCCAAAGGTTCCACCAGTTCCTTTTTTATCGTGCTCACGAGTAGGGCGTGACGTCTCTGCAAACCCGGCCGGACCGTCTCTGTGAGATGTCTTTCCAGCTCGCCGTTGACGAGTAATTCATTCAAAAAGGTGGCAGCAAGCTGGCTTGGCGCTCCTCCGGACCTTGTCGCTCCGGTCTGTGACAGACCAAACGCAAAGTCTGGACTGGCATGTACCCAGCCTGTTCTTACGCCCGGCGCGGCAAGTTTTGAGAATGACCCGTTGGAGACTGCGTGTCCGAAGTTCTTTCCTGGTGGATCATAATGGGAAGGGCCGACGAGGATGTCGATGTCGGAGAGTCTTGGCAGGATTGACTTGATAAGTGGTACGGATCCTGATGATGATGATGATAGTAGTGACGATGAAGTGGTGTCAAGGACAGGCCACTGCAAAAAGTCATAAACGTCATCGCAAATAACCAAGGCGTCAAAATCTCTCGCGAGAACAACCAGATCCTGTCGTCTTTCGAGGCCCATGGTTTTGCCTGAGGGGTTAGAACAGGTGGGCACAAGATAGATTACATGGCGGTAGTGTTTTCGATTGGGGAGGGGGGATTTTGTTGTCTTCTTTTTAATCAACATTAGCATGAATTCGAATATGATGACAGAAAAGCAAGAAACAAACATACCTTTTGTTCTAGAAAACCAGACTCCTTCTCCTCCTCCTCGAACAACAAGTCCCTCAACTTATCAACATCCAACCCCTCCTCATCCTCGGGCACAGCCCGCATTCTGCTCCTTCCAAACCCTGCGTCCTCAAATATCGGACAGGCTAAATAGTAACAGGGGGCTGCCATCCACACTATTTATCTCATATTTCATCAGTCCCCTTCATTCTCTTTTTTTTCTTTTTCTTCGTCTATAGATAGAGTAGAAAACTTACCACACCTCGTACAACACACATCAGTAAAACTAGCCAACAAGCAGGCCAAGCTCTGCGACGCTCCCCCCGTGATGCAAATCTCGTTTGTTGCTGCTTTTCTTCCTGTATTGTAGTGTTTCGACTTTTTTTGTTTTTTTCATGTCAGTTCTTATTGTTTTTTTTGGGGAAAGTAAAATAATGTGAATGTGAACAGACATACAGTCCACTCGGCCAAACTCGTCCTCAACGGCTCAAACCCCGAATCAGGCGCGTACTCCAAACCAGGCACGTACACGTCCGGATCCGAAAGCACCTTGTTCGCCGCCTTCTTGAGCTTGTCGACGGGAAGTAAAGCAGGGTTGGGCCAGCCTCTGAGCAAATTGATCAGTGGCTTCTCTTCTTGTGTTGTTGTTGTTGTTGTTGTTGTTGTTGTTGTTGTTGTTGTACTCTTCACTTCGTTTTGCGTTCTTTCGGCTGATGTTGATGAAGAGGAAGCCGGGAGATGAGGGATATTTTCTTTCCCGAATGTTCCGTTCGTTTCGAATTTTATCGTCATTGTTGATATTCTCTTTGATATGGCCGTGGTGATGTGAATGGTGTGAGTGGTGTTTGTGGTGCGAGTGGTGAAATGGGTGTTGCTGCTGTAACAAAAAGTGCGGGGTAATAAACTTGGTGATGATGAACAAGACTGAAATGATGCAATAGAAATCGAAAAGGCAATAATACTATGTGGAGAGTGAGTGGAGGACGAGGGAAGTCCACGCCTTGTGACAAGTAAAAGAAACGGACAGAAAGAAACATTGATGAACAATGAACATTTTCAGTAGCATAATATATATAGCTTACAGTTATTATTTTATTATTACTATATACAATGCGTACTCGAACAACACACAGTAAGACCGTCGCCTTTCGCTTTACAACAAATGCCATAAAATCATACCTTCCCAAAAAAAAAAAAAAAACCTGCAACGTACAATTCATTCCTTCATATCAGTCTGCTAGCAATCAGACCAATCAGACCAAAGTCTCCCTCTCTACTCAAGAACTGCAAAAGCAGCTCTTATTACAACCTCCAATCCCATCATCACCATCACCATCACCTGTCCTTCTACGTGTTTGGATATGTATCCCCCCAACCGGTCCAATCCATACTATTGAGCCTATTCACTTCACTACTAAAACAGGAAAAAAGATGGAAGAAGACTCGTGTTTTTCTTTTCCCTATTACAGACAACTCGGATTTTCTCCTTCTCTTGATTCCTCTTCTCTGTGAAGCCTTGAACCATTATTTCCTTCCAAATTTCCCCATTGGTTTCATTCCACAAACAAACAATGCAGTCAAAAAAAGGAGAGAAAGGGAGAGCATGCGCAATCTAGCTGTTTGCCCCGTCCAATCGCCGTGCTTGTGGCTGATTTTTCTTTCTGTGAACGAATTACTTGAACTCCAGCAGAGTAATTTTTGTTTTATTACTCATTGTGTTCACTCAATTCCATTCATCCATTTCTCCCTCTCCCTTCTGCAATGCCAAACGCCCTTTGCTGCAAAAAATCCACCTTCATTTCTCCACCCATGCTTTCTATCATTTTCCGAGACGCTAAGTAATATTATCTCAGCTGTGAGAGTGTCACACCACAGCGCTTCAGGTCAGATACGCCTAGATGAAACAAAACTTCTCATCCCTCGTCCAATAAAGATGCCCCCCACCCCCCCTTCTCTCCTCTTCTTCTACTCTAAGAATACGGTTCCTGGTAAATCGAAAATTGAGGCCGCTATGTGGTAGTTGTAGTCGACTCGGGCAAGGAAAAATAATAATCCGTACAAAAGTGGTTGCCCTCAAGCAATCCAAATATAAAGAAAGACCAGTAATAGTCAATTAAATCGGAGAACTAGCTCCAGAAAGAAACAGATGCTGTTGTTGCCTTGTTTGTCGTCGGGTATCCCATCATGTTTGAATAGCGGTCGATGGCGTGTTGCGTGACCAACTGTCGCGACTGTCTCGTCCTCTATATCCGCCGCGGGAACCTCGACCCTGAGAGAGGTTGGCGTTTGATGAGCCAGAACCCTGGTCATTATTCTCGCGACCACCCTTTCCTTGCCCGTAACGCGGAGCCGATGGGGTGTTTCGACCGCCGCCACCACGAGATCCACCTCGTCGAGGATTGCTGCGGTTTCTGCCATGCGGAATAATGATTTCCTTTCTCTCTGTGCCAGGGAATGACACATACCAGATTTTTCCCTCCCCATTAATAGGGACAGGGAACGAGATGGGGACAACCGTCGATACATTTGCAAACAACTTCTTCTCAAGAGGCTGAGGCGCAGGGCACGGCTCCCATGCTTGTGGGGAGACCATGTTGGGGATCCTTACTGGAGGGAGCGAGCCCATTTCTTGCTCTTCGAAACAATCCTCAGCCATCTCTTTGCTCGTGACAAAAGCATTCATAGAGGGTAAAACTACAGAATTTGAGTCGGAGCGGAAATGTGAGGGCTTGTCGCCAAAGTCGAGACCGGATGGAGACTTGGGGTGAGGGTGCTGCTTGTGTCCACCCAAAAGACTGTCGAACCTGGCTTGCCAAACACTCTCTGGCTTCTGGGCAGAGTTGTTAAACGAGGGACGTCGATTACCTGCGCCGGGTCCAGTTGGCGAGTGTTCTGAATCCTTGTATGCAGCCTGTGATGCCCAAGCGAAGCTTGGCTTTGACGATCCCTTTGCTGCGGATGGGGGCAGCTTAACGATCGGATGTGGGCGAGGCAGAGATACATGCGGATGAGCAACATCTCCATCAAATGCTGGATGACCGGCCATGTCCGGAGGGGGTGGCGATGGGGACTTCTGGCGAGCATCATCCGAGTTAACTTCCTGGCGAATATCGGTATTGGCGTTCGACTCTTGGCGAATGTCTCGAGCCGCCGGGAAGAACCGTGAGCGACTGGGGCCTGGGGCGGACGGAGGAGCTAAGATGGAGGCTGTGGGTGGAAGAGGATTTTCGGCATTTGCGTTTACCCAGTCAGCATTGTCCTTACCAATCTGGACGGTCTGTCTGGGCGCGGCATCTGCTCGTCTGCCATCTGAGTCGAGTTTTGTCGGTCGCCATGTATCCTTGATCGGGGCCTGTACGTCAGCCAAAGTTTTCCCAGCAGCTTTGAGTCGACGATTGCGCTCGTCAAATCTGTCGTTCAAAATTTGAGAAAAAAGATCATCTTGCAGACATACAGCATTGCCGGTCCAAGCAGACGAAGCAGCAGGTTGCTTCGTCTCACGGTCAGAAGCGACCGCACTGGCCCCAGAGACCTGTTCATTTCGTGGTGTTGGCCGTGGTGGCCCGATCGGAGGGAGACGGGTGGTGGGGACGGTAGCATTTGACTGGGAGCTGCGCGAGCTACTCGGCGGTGCAATAGGCCCGGGTCCTGGCTTTGAAGACAGTGGGGGGGGAAGATCCGACGCAAATGTGCCGTTACCGAGAGGCCGGTTGTTAGGAGGAGGTCCCCACACATTCTTGATAGCAACTTGAGGGGGTTGAGGGCCCCAGGTGCCCGCACTCGAATACCTCTCTGCTGGTCTGGCTGTATTTGGCCAAGGATGAGCATGAGAATGTGGTTGCGAATCAGCATCATCTGAAGGCGACAAGGTCTGCGACTGGGGTCCGTTAGGTAATGAGTCTGACTTGTAGGCAGACTCAGATGCGGCAGCGGAAAGGGGTTCGGCGGCCGTTTTAGTCTCGTCAATCTGTCCAGGTTTCTGTGTTGTAAGCTCTCGGGGTTGGATCTGTGTTGGGGAATGTTCTTTAGCAGCTGCTTTCTTAGCACTGTTGGACTCCGGGGCAGGGCCCAGGGCTTCCAGCTTCTTGCGAATGCGCTCCTTTCTAGCCGCCTCTTCTGCGGCTTCCTGTTCCTGGCGACGCTTTAATGCCAGTTCTCTTCGCTCTCTCATAAGTCTCTTCTGAAGCTCAATATCGTCCTCAGTTACACCAACAAGGCTGGCCGTCGGGACGAGCGGGGACTTGAGGGCAGGTGGCAAAACATCTTGTACACCGGGGGCCGGTGCGCCCTGGGAATGAGGTACCGCATGGGTCGTTCCAGGAGAAGTCCGAGGAGGCCAACCCTGGATTTGAACATGGCGTGGACCACCTTGCAACCCAGAAGGCGAGAAACCTCTTGGCGAAGCGGGACTATCACTTCTTCCCGCCATAGACCCACGTCTAGCTTGGACAAGCTCTGGGGGTGGCATGGGGTGATCCAGGGTCTTGATTCGGTGATAGCTGCCGCTTCCACCACTCACATTGGATGATCCGCGACGTCGAGCATAGGGGCCGGACTCCTCGTTATTTCTCCCAGGTGGGTATGGTCCAGATGGCTCAAAGGGACCTTGCTGTTCATGGTGCGGCCTGTGCAGAAGAGCTGGGTGACGGCCTTGCTGCACTTCAGGGCGCAAAGGACCATGCCGATCAGATACAGGTTCCAGACGGCCGGACTGCGAGTTGTAAAGCTCCCTACTGTTGTGCACAGGACCATCTCGCCAAGCGCTCCTGCTGAAATCATCTGCGTTCATCTCCTTGGGGAGAACGCGCGCGTCACCAGAGAAAGATCCTCTGGGCGGCATCCTTGACACAGGATGATTGAGATGCTCTGGCGGCGCAGTTATCGGCGATACCTTGTCAACCTTGGGGATGGAGGCCCATGGGGATTTAACAGGGGCTGGCGGAGGAGGCGGCTTTGCGACCAGAGTTGGCTTCTCGGGGGCGCCCTTCAGAACAAGACCTTTACCACTTGCAAGAACAGCAGTTTTGATGATCGGCGCTGGCTGCGCAGGAGCAGGTGCCGGGGAAGCTGTAGGCGCAGCAACGGGAACTGGTGCTGGAGGCTTCGGGGGGGATCCATTTTCCTTTGTCGCTGGTCGGATAACTGGTTGTGCCGGCACGGGGGCAGGAGAGACTGGCGCATGATGATCCTCTGTATGGGAAACCGTGACCTTAGTTCCGTCGCTCCATACGATGGTCTCAGGAGCCCAATCCTCGTCGTCGTCCTCTATGTCCGCCCAATTGTCTCCTCTGACATCCTCGGGCCCCAGCCGGCTAGCCATGTGGATTCCATACTTCTTAAGCTCTTCATCCGTGTATTTCTTTGGCTCAGGGGGGGGCACCGCTAGGGGAACGTATTAGCAAAGGACCAGCAGGCAATGATTAGGGGCGCATTGTTTGCTTACGTCTGTTCTTGTTCCAAACTGCATTTGCATCCGGAGCTGACTTTCCGCCGTTTGCGCCTGACAACTTTGCAACGAGGCCACTGCCGCTCTTCGCAACCAATCGGGGGCGAGATGCCGCCAAGGTGCTGGTTGGGGTGGGTGAAGAGCTGAGCGTCGCAGCGGGCTTCTCCAGAGTCTTTGATTGCATTGTAGGCGCGGTGCTCTTGGGGTGCAGGAATGTTTTGTTGACGCTGATCGCCTTGAAGGATGCAGGTTTCTTGACAGTTGACGAAGTCCGGCTGTGGCTTTTGCCATCTTCCTCCTGATTCTTGGATGCATCCCTTGATGCTTCGTTGTCTGACCCTCCGCTTACACTAACTTCGGCCGAGTTCACCAAGTCGTCGACTATATCAGATACGTGCTTGTTCGCGATTTCGTCTGTCGGAGCAGCAGTGGCGGCGGGTTCGCCGTTTACAGCTGGTTGGGTGACGAAGACATTTTGCGACTCGCTATCGATGTTGTTGGCCTGAGCGTACGGGCGCACACCTGCAGTTAGTGAAGGGGTTCAGGTATCTTTGCAGACTCACTCAGAAACTTACGGCGTCGGCTGAAGAAGTTATGGTGGCTTCATCGGATCGCTGCTTTGGTGACTCTGTGGCCATCATCCGTGCGAATATCCAGTCGTGGGTCGAACGTCGAGAATATTCCGATCGCGGCCCCCCAAGTTCGCCTAGTAATGATAATGGGCGATGATATGTGGTATCTGTGGAGAGCGAAGAAAGTGGTGGTTGATGTCAGCGATCAGCGATCAGAATTGATTGCGGGTACGAGAAAGCGCAAAAAAGAAGAGAGGGCTGCAAGGTCGGGACAGGTCGACAGATGACTAGGCGCCTTTGCGGAGTGGCAGATGACTGACTGCTACTGCTGCTCCCGCTCGTGGTGGTGGTGGTGGTGGTGCACGCAGTCTGGTCTTGTTCGATCGGCAGAGGACAAAAGCAAAGAAAGTGGTATTATTCATATTATAGCTAATTTACATACCTTTTCCTCTATTCCCGAAAATATGGAATGTTGGGGAAGAAGTGCCGTCGCTCGGTCGCGTGGAGGTCGAGTACGGTCTTTCGCGGGGTGAAGTGGTGGAGGGTCGGGGTGTGGTGGAAGGGGTCAGGTAATCACGGGAAATGTTGCAGGGCAGGTGCGGTTGACTGGTCGGTCCGTCCAGGTCAAGGTTGCTCTTCCCAATGTGGTGAGGCGAGGCCAACGAAAGGATGCACTGCTGCTGCTGGTCTTTTCGCCTGGGACCAGCGACTTGGTCCCTGGTTGGTCGCCAGAGGTCAGTGCTGCAGTGGGCATGGTTTTGGCTTAGCGTCCCGAAAATGGGTCTGTGCGTTTTGAAGATCTGCCTCATGCGATTGTGGTGCTCCACCTGTGAAGCATCGACAATTGTTTGAGCCTGAGAATCGATGAACCTTGAATGCATACATTGAGCACTAAAATATCAATAGAAGAAAAAAGGGACCCAAATGATCGTAGTCAGTCATCAATCAATGAGCAGCTGAATAGAAACACCGATTATCCCAAAAAAAAAACCAAAAAAAAAAAAAAACCGAGAAACTCAACTCATTCTGAGGCCTCAAAATCAATGGGCGAATGAGTGCGTGCTGAGTTGATCAGTGCAGGACCACATTGCCTCGCCATTGCAATGAAGAGAAGCCATACACACAAAATCCAAATTTTTCGGGCTCAATTCTTCGTCTCTTCTTGCTTCGGGAGCTCTTCACCATCTCTAACTCCTCTCCGGAGTCACTCAATACACACACATCAGAGGTTGCGAACAAAATGAACGAAAACTCCCTGCCTGTTGCGGTGCCCAAATGGCCACTTTCACTCTATTGGAAAACAGGTTATTTACACGCCCGAAGCAAATCCCAAGCGGAACCACTTTCTTCTCACAACTCAAGCTTAGTGAGCATTGTTCTTGTGGTGGCCTAGTTTGCATCTGTTAGCCCAGTCTTCAATATATATCTTAACACAAGGTGTCAAAACTTACGGAGGTGGAAGTAGTAGTTCTGGGCATAACCGACGACCAGGAGGAAGGCGATCATGTGAACGATAGCTGCAGTTAAATCAGCAAAGATGCTCTCCTTCCGAATATCAAACTCCTAGTGAGAGGAAGAAACATACGGGCACCGGTAGGCTTCTTGCCAAAGTGCTTGGCCTGGTATCTGCCGAGAATGCCGGTGGCCTTGACCTCGGGAGCGGCTCCCCGGGGAAGCTTCTGGTAAAAGTTGACGACGCGCTGCATGCGGACGGCATCAGGGGCAGCACCAATGGCCTGGTTTTATATTCCTCCGTCAGCATTCGCAATTTCAACTCGTCATCATTCGTTCTGTCTTGTCTTCCATCCCCCCATCTCCTTGTCGAGGCCAATATCAATGTCGATGTTGGTTATTATTGTCGATGCGCATTTGCTTGTCGTTCCCCGTGCCCCGCCATGGCCAACTCCGAATTCCTCCTCTTCCGAAGAGCAACTCCTGCAGACACTTCCCTGACCCTCGATTCGGTGCCCTCTCGGCGTCGCCATAATCGGTGGACGAAAATCTCGAACAAAATCAACATACCTTGGGAGAGGCGACCTGCAATGCCCGTCAGCAAATTATTCTTAAACCCCGAACCAGACATTAAGAAAGCATACCTTGGGCGGGATGAGGGTGGAAAGGGCCCGGCGAGTGACGAAGCTCATTTTGCTGGATTTCGTGTTGTCGCGCAACAACAACTTCTAGGACAGGAACTTGGGTGGAGAAGGGTATCTGAAGTCGACTCGGGGGCTGTCGGCTTCGATCAGAGTGGTGGTTCCAATTGACGACCGGTTTGAGCTGTTAACTTGGGGCAGAACTGCGGGAAAACCGCAAGGTCCAATCGTCGGCAAGAAGGTTGTTGCGCACGACGGGTGTTTCCGGGAGGCCAATTGGAAGGCGGCAAGTGGGGCTCTGACCTCGAAGGCCGCTAGGTGGGTGGCAGCTCTCACAACCTTGCATCACTAGGAGACCACTGCTTCGGTGCTGTGCTGCTTGCTGAAGCTATATTCACCCCGCCACTCGCAAATCAATTGAGCAGCGCAAAATGGCCTCATTAAGGGCAACTTCGGCCTCAGCGGCCCGCATGCTGCGCACCGCGACCCGATCGAACTCTGCTGTCGTCCCCGCCTCGCGCCGCTTCGAGAGCAGCAACAGCACCTCCCACTCCTCCACCATCCCCGTCATCTCCAAGTACAAGCAGAACGAGACGTCTGCCCTCAGCAACCTCCCCCGCAACGCCCCCGACTACGACGTCCCCATCGATCAGGCCACCTCGACCTTCACCCCAGTCCCCAAGTCAATCC
The DNA here is from genome assembly GCA_033725935.1 of Cladorrhinum sp. PSN259. Lineage (NCBI taxonomy): Eukaryota > Fungi > Ascomycota > Sordariomycetes > Sordariales > Podosporaceae > Cladorrhinum > Cladorrhinum sp. PSN259. Next base: position 154,836 of record MU867125.1, read on the forward strand.
AAGATGGCTCCGAAGACGTCCCGGTCCCGGCCGGCCTGATCTCTGGCGCCCCTCTCGAGCTTCAAGCCCGTCAAGTCCGGTCCGTCTTCACATCTTACCACTACTCGGACCGCAGCCCCATCCTCATACCCTGAGTTGCCCTAACCTTTAACTCTGTATTCTAGTATCTTCAAAGCAGCCAAACCCGCCTCCCAGTCCGGCGAGTGGAAGTCCAACAGCTGGCGCATGGACTGGGACGTCCTCGGCAAGGGTCACAGATGGGAGAACCAGCTGATGGGCTGGCAGTCGTCCGCCGACGCCATGCAAGCCATCGGCATCAACTTCAAGAGCAAGGAGGACGCCATTGCCTTCGCTGAGAAGCAGGGATACGAGTACTATGTTCAGGAGCCCAACACGAGGCACTTTGCCCCGAAGGCATACGCCAACAACTTTTTGTACTCGCCCGGAAAGTTGAAGCACATCCGGACCAAGTAAATAAAAGGGTTGTTGGTGTGAGGGGAAGAAAGCAAAAAGTGATGGTCGTCGGGAGGCTCAGTGAAATTGTGTACATACGTGCTGGGAACGATGAAATAGAATGCATAAAAAAAGTATGGCAGTATTTGATCCATATTCCTGATTTTAGGGGACAATCTACAAGCCCGTCTGGATTCCCCAGCAAAGCCAGGCTCTGTGTGTCCCAATGCACTAGCATGCGCTTGGTGGAACATGGCTCGGTCCTTATTCGCGAATCACTGCTCAGGGAACACGGCAAGGTGATACTGGCAATACGCAGTTGTGAGCGATTGGAGAGGACAAAAGGTTCCAAGGCATATATACACCTATGTATGACAAGTCAAGCATGCAGTCGACCGAGGGACATTCCGACCACAAACACAATCAAGTTCAAGGCACAAGGGTCAGAAGTTGATAAAGGTGCAGAAATAAACACCGCAAAAAGCCTCTTTTTGGTATATATAAAGAGCAGCCGAGGCAATTCTAGAAGCAAGACTACTGTAATCGCCGTCCTTCCATGCATAAAATTAGTCAAAACAATGCTGTGGTGGTTCCATAACCCCATACCAACCATAATTCCAAAAGTACCTCAATACCCATTACCGGGTCGCTAATAACGCCATGCCCAAAAGAAGTATCGTCATAAGTGTGTTGCTTGTTGTTTTGTCAACACCTGTTTCATGTCGTAATCATTGCATCGTGTCCGTTAGACTCCATGAAATCCTCACTGCGTAGCCCAATATCAAGGGAGCTGGGCAGCGGGATCTTCTTGTCTCTCGCCGATGACTCTGCCCACTCGCGTAATCGAACAAGAGTTCTGATGGCCGCCTCTTTGCGCTGTGCTTGTCGGGCCAGGATTGCTTCATTGACCTTCGAGGCAATCATCACACGGAGGTCCGTCGATAGCAGTGCCTTGACCTCTGGACGCAAATCCGAGGATTCGTGATCGAAGATGAGCAGAAGCATGGCCTTCTCCAGGTCCTTCCTGAACTCCTCATTGACCGAAGCACGAGGTCCAACCTTGTTGTGCGCAAACTCCAAAGCCGGGCTGATATCGCCGCCATTGCATTGGCGTATCAACTCAATCAGCTGAAGACGGAGGAGCGAGAAATGTAGTTTTGGGTTTTGGTCCAAAATCTGGCTGCATGTTAGAAGGAAACGCAGTGATGAAAAGTTTATAACGTGAATGATGATAAGATGCTGCGCTCATAAATTGATGGTTATGTCTCATCATGGGCCTGGAAGGCCTATGCGTGGTGCATGTTGAAACTCTGTTTCTAATCAGAGCAGCGGGGGAGGAAAAACGAAGAAGACAAAGATAATATCTTACCTCTGAATCAAGCTCGTTCAGGGCCGAAATGGCGGACTCCACGTTGCCGCTATGAATGGCATGCGTGATCTCCTGCCTGGTCTTGATTGAAGGGTCATCCTGTTGGGGCTTCAAGTTGGCCTCTTTCGAGAACTTGGCAGCAGCATGCGGATACCCTTCCATCGTCAAGTAGTCGAGGATAATAGCATTGATGTCGCTAGCCATTCTGTCAGCATATTTCCGCATCGTGGTGATGGTGTTGTGTTGTGTTCCTGGTGACAGCAAAGCGCAAGTGCGGGGCAGTGTTCAGGGTTTACGAGATAAATGCAGAGTTTCTCCTCATTGGTATTCAGAGAGATTCCCATTGATATGCGATCATCATGTTGGGGCCACGTCGCACGCGTTGTACAACCAGGAACAGCAAAAGGAGCTACTAACCTCTTTGGCGACTTGACCTCAGCTACCCGCCTCTCGAAATCATGTCGGGCAGGAGTTGCTGTCGACGTGGAGGAATTCTGCAGAGACCGAAGTTAGCGAGTGGGGATGGAGGCGCGCTGCATGAAAGCCACGAACCATCTGTTCGCGTTGCTGGCGGAACTGCTCAAAGATGTGTTCACGGAATGCCGAATCGTGCTCTGGGTTCCCCAGGTCGAACGGTGGTGGCCAGTTGGACATGTGCCTATTTGACGAGGGGCACGCTTATTCACATCGGTGTCGAACGTGTGTTGTGCACCTGAAGTCTCAGGTTTGCACTTGGGGTTTGTGGGTGGTTGAGCGATTAAAAAATCGAATTCAGTGAAAGAAAGAGCAGAATTGGAAAGTGGAAGTCGAGTTCGAGAGGTTGGTGAAAACCTGAAGAATGGAAGGTGTCCGAGCTTTTCTGTCGGTGGAGTCCCTGAAGCGGATCTTTGGGGCGGGTGCCCCTCGGCCGGGGTCAAAGAGAAGCCGGGCACAGGGCGCTGCACACTGTGGCACTCGAGATCGCACTGTAGCTGTTTGGAGCTGCCACTCGAGGCCTGGAACGAATCAGAGCGCATGCTCACCTTCCCAACCTGAGGCTTGGCAAGTGGAGGAGGGGCAGTCTTGTGGACAAAACAGAGACCGAACAGAGCATTTCCATCTTCCCATTTCTATCATGACAAGGTTGATTTTGACAGGAGAGCCAAGGTATTTACATTGGGTAGGTTTAAGCCTCGTCTTCTTTGGAGAGGAGCATTCGGATAGCGCAGAGCGTTTATCTATATCCTTCCCCCTCTTCATCCATTTTCTTCTCCATCTACGAATCCCTGCATCGAAACGAAACAGGCACTTACAGCGTGCCACTGCATCTGGCCACTCACTCCATCTTGGGCATCTTTTATTTCTTCACCTTTATTTCTCCCACAGCACACACAAAACAAAAACAAGGCAGAAGAATAATGCCTTCCACTACATCAACTATCGTTATCCCCGATGTGGTGGCCAAGGACGCAATCACCACCACCACCACCAACGGCTCGGCCGAGGTAGCAGACGGAACCATCGCAAAAAGGGCCCACTATGCTCCTCCTTGGGCAGACGTCAGCATTATTGGCATCGCCGGCAGCTCTGGGTCTGGAAAGTCAACTCTCTCACAAGCCATCGTTAAAAAGCTAAACCTGCCGTGGGTTGTAATTCTATCCATCGACTCATTTTACAAGAGCCTGGACGAGGAATCCTCCAGGAAAGCCTTTCGATGTGAATACGACTTTGATGCCCCAGATGTAAGAATCCGGGAGTGCTGGATATGAGACGGGAGACAGAGAGTTCAACGTATTGATCCTTCCCAGGCTCTGGATTTCGATGTCTTGGTTGACCGTCTGCGGGATCTCAAAGCAGGGTGAGTCTTTGCACATCTGTCCATCATGTCTTACAACGGTGGTCTGATGATGTCTGCAGGAAACGGGCTGAGATTCCCATCTACTCTTTTGAGAAACATGCCCGCCTGGAGAAGACGACGTCAATCTACTCACCACATGTCTTGATTCTTGAGGGTATCTTTGCTCTGCATGACCCCAGAGTTCTTGAGCTTCTGGACATGAAGATCTTCTGTGAGGCCGATCCAGATACTTGCCTGTCCAGAAGAAGTAAGTGCATATACAAGGTTCAGATGTCTCAGAAAGGTACAAGATTCTGACATGCCATAAAGTGTTGCGTGACACCAAAGAGCGAGGCCGTGACATCGAGGGCATCATCAAGCAGTGGTTCAGCTTCGTGAAGCCAAACTTTGAGAAATATGTCAACCCTCAACGAAATGTGGCCGACATTATCGTCCCTTGTAAGAGTGAGACGCATGTCGCCATGAGTAAGTTTCTCTTGCCCAACACACAAGTCTCTCCACCCTGCTTGGTCTAACACCAATCCCATAGCAATGGTTTCCCAATTCATCCACCAAAAGCTCCTGGAAAAATCAACACATCACAGAATGGCACTCACCAAACTGGAACTCGGTGCTCTCTCAAAGCCCCTGTCAGCCAAAGTCCACATCATGAAACAAACCCCCCAGATGCGCGGTATGAACACCATCATCCACGACATCGACACCACCCCGGAGGATTTCATCTTTTACTTTAATCGCCTCGCCGCCCTGCTGGTCGAACAAGGCCTCAACAATGCCGCTTTTACCTCCCAACAGGTAACCACTCCGCAAAACAGGCAGTATCTCGGCCTCGAGCCCGCGGGCGAAGTCTCAGCGGTTATTGTCCTCCGCGGCGGCGCGGCGCTCGAAGCCGGTCTTCATCGCGTGATTACGGATTGCAAGACGGGACGGATGCTCATCCAGTCGAATATTCGCACGGGTGAACCAGAGCTGCATTATTTGGTTTTGCCCGACGACATCAACCAACACGCGTCAGTCCTGCTGCTTGATGCTCAGATGAGCAGCGGCGGGTCGGCGTTGATGGCCGTGCAGGTGCTGGTCGATCACGGTGTCAAGGAGGAAAAGATCACGCTGGTGACGTATTCTTCGGGAAGGATGGGATTGCACCGGTTGATGCAGGTTTTCCCCGGTATCACTGTCGTGGTTGGGAATTTGTGCACTGATGTTGAGGAGCGGTGGGTCGAGAAGAGATATTTCCGGTGCTGAGATTTTCTGGGAAAGGGGATCATTATCTATCGAAGGGTATGGTGGGCCGATCTATATAGCATGCATGGCGTTGAAGCGATATTCTTGGATGGCTGGGCTGTATCACGAAATTTATGCAAAGCATTGAATTTAAGACATATTTTTGGAGTCCACAACCCACATGATAGGTATGTGGCACCGTTTCGTGGTCGTATGCGTGACATCATCAGGACCTCATCAATGTGCAGACTGGCTCTACAACACCTTTCTCTGAACCACAAAAAATACAACATGCGAAAATATCATTAGAAAGATTGTCTATCAATCCGGCTGCAATCGATAGCTGTGCCCGCTAAATTCACCCTCGCCACCGACAAGACGCTGCAAATGCTACCGCTTGCTAATTAACAGCCATGAAATAGTCTTACAGATGGTATCAAAACTAGATCATGCCACCCATGAAAAGCAAAAAGAAACTTTCCTTCCTCAGAGAGGAAAAAATAAATAAAAGCCTTTAGTCGGCTAATGAAAAAGCTCATCAGTAGCTCATTAAATCTGTGTCACAAAGTTAGCAATGGGCCTCTCCAATAACCAAAACTTTGTGAAGAAAAGAAAGGGAGGGAAAAAAAACTCACCTCGTCCAAACAGCGCCCTCTTTCCCCAGTCCATAGCCATCAGCACCCTCGTCCTAAAGCTCACGCTCTGAGCAAAGTAAATGCTCCTCCAAGCATAAACAGCCCACAACCCGCCGCCGAACCCTCTCCCCTCACCAAAATCAAACACGGCCGAGTTGCCAACGTACGCCAAGCTGCCCAGATGCTTATACTCAAACGCCTTGTACACGGCAGCGTCGACGTCCCCCTCGACGATATCGTTAGCCCTCAACCCGCCGGCCGCCCGCGCAAGCTTATTAAACTTGTGCGCCAGGTACTGGCCCTGCTGATGCGCGCGCTGAGCGGTAGCAGGCAAGCTGGTCAGCTTGCTGTCAATCTGCTTCAGCAGCTCTGCTAGTTCCCCAAAGTCGAGGGTACCGGACTGGTCGGCATCGTACTGCTGAAACAGCTTGTCCAAACGCTTCAGGTGGTTGGCGGCCTGGGGAAACTTCTTCTTGACCTCTTGGGCTACGTTTCTCCAGTCGGAGAAGTGAAGCACAAGTTTCTCGGGGTCTGTACCGTGCTTCCACGCCAGTTGTCGAAGGAAGGTAACGATATGGTCAGCTACGTTATTCTGAACTGTCGCGCAGTCGCCGATTGCATAGACATCGCCTAAAGGAGTGCCGTTTAATCGGAGGTGCGTATCGGTCTCCAGCGCGTGTCGGTTCGTCTGCGCGTTCGCCAACTTTTTCGAGATCGTCTTGCAGAAATCTGCTTGGGAAACACCCGTCGACCACAGACAGAAACCCATGGGTAACTCCTTCGTCACGACTGTCCCGTCCGCAGCCTTTTGCGAAAAGACAATACTGTCTTCCTTCACCTCACTGACCCTCGAATTCGTCAACACATCAACCTGATCCCTCGCGAACCTATCCTCTGCATATTTTGATAGTGTCTCGTCGTAGGTATTCAGAATATGTCCCCTGCTCTGGATCAAATGAACAGAGATCTCGTTCCTCAATAACCGAGGGAACATCTGAATCAAATCCTCATTCAAGAGGTCGTACAACTCGGCCGCGAATTCTACTCCAGTCGGGCCACCACCCGACACAACAAAACTCAGCAGCCTTTTTCGGTCTTCATCGGTCGTCGTTGGCAGACAGGCCAACTCCAAGTTTTGTATCACCTTATTTCTTATCTGCCTCGCGTCATCAATATCCTTTAGGAAATGGCAATACTCCAGTCCTTTGACACCGTGGGGGTTCGTAACCGATCCAACGCCGATAACCAACTTATCGTATGGAACATAAAACCTCTGTTCGACGCCGTGACAGTCAATCTGGCTGACTTCGACCAGTCTCGAACTGAAATCGACGTCCTCCGCTTTTGCTCTCACGAAATGCCCGCTCACGCCGGCAATCACCCGCCTGATTGGCTCTACTAAACTCCTCAGTCCCAGGGTGCCGACAGTAGCGCTCGGCAACATTGGCGTAAACAAGAAGTAATTCGTCGGACTGATTACGGTGACGTGGTAATTATCCGGATTCAGATCCTTCAAGAGCGCAACGCTACCCCATCCTCCTCCTAGAATGACCAAGCGCGGCTTATCCTTGAGTTGCTTGCGGGTCTCGTCGTCTTCGTCGTCGAGGTATACTTCTAGTATGGGCAGGTTCTTGGGACCTCCCCGGCGAGGGTTTAGTGCGAGGTTGGGGATCGAGAGGTCCCCCTTGGAGGACATGTGGTCGATGTAGGTCGTTGCATCGTAGATGAAGAAGCCGATTACGCCTAAAGAGACGAAGAGGACTGAGGAACCAATCCAGGTGAGCGAGCGTTGGATTATGAGTTTGAGACGGCGGGGTCTGGATATGGTTGAAGAGGTGGGAGAGGTGGGAGAGGTGGGAGAGGTGGGAGAGGTTAGGTGGCGGAGTTGTTGGTTGTGGGAGAAGAATTGGGAGTTGGGAGCAGCAGTGGTGGGTCGTGGAGGTCTGGAGGAGGTGAAGAGTTGTCTGCTGGTGAGTGTTGGTGCTGTTTGGTTGAGAATTCGGGGTGTTGCTGTAAATCTGGCACGAGGAGGGCCAAGTTGCCCGAGCCCGGCGTGCCGAGCTACTCGTCGACCGAGCATTGTGTGTGAATATTCAGAGTATGTTGTCGTCGTCGTCGTCGTCGCGGTAGTCCTCGCAACGGTGGTTTGTGTTTTTGGGTGTCGCGATTGCGACTATGACGTCAATTGAGATGTTTTCAGTGACTCCACCCGGGAAGGAATTGGTGTAAGTCGAGGGAATCCACCTGTTTGTCGGTGATTGTGTATCACTTTGGGAGGTTTTGAGTACCACAACAACAGAAAATGTGGTTGCAAGGAGGGGAGGGAATAAAACTTCTTTACTATGGTAGTTGGCAACGCCATGGAGGGACGGGAGGGGTGCTTGGGGGTGCAAGTGCCAAGGTGTGCTGGGCACGGATACGTCACTTGGGCAGAGTGACTTTCAGCTTGACAGGCCAGGGGTTGGTCTAGACCCTGGTTTTGGGGAGTTTTGGTCCGTGCATCTTGCTGTTTTTCGGTATTTTTGGCATCAACAGTGGTTTCCTGAAACCAACTGCCTCTCCAACAGAGAGAAAGTTTCACACAATCTCCATATTGTCCAACGGCCTATATTCGACATCCCTAGGCTTTCTCAGAATCAGTCTTTTACGTGCCTTTAAGCTATTGGAATGGGTATGGTATTGAAAAAGCTGCAGCTAATCAAGGGACACCACCACCAGCCGGTCGTCGTTATGCATCACAGACAGCAAATAGCTGCGCTCCACAAATTTGGCACCGAGTGAGCTTTCCTCTATCCACATCAGTCTGGAATCCCATGACGATGAGAGATATCCCGAATATGAACCGTTTCTCATACATGGGGCGGAGAAGAAGACGACCTCTCTTTTTCCGGCCGATTTACATGGGTCCATATTGGGATGTACTGCTGCAAACGAAACAACCGCTGGGATATGCTGTTCTATCTCGGACATTCAGCTTCCAAAGGCCTGCGATATGTTTGGGTGGACGCAATATGCATCAACCAAAGAGATAACCTCGAAGGGGGCGCACAAGTTTCTAAATGGGCTTGATATACAAGAACTATACTCGTGCTATCGTATGGCTGGGTTGTACCCAATTGCGGGGCAGCATCCGCTCCGCCGTGATCTGTTCGAGAGCTGTAAATGGAGTGCAAGAGATCAGCTACGGGATCACGAGGAAAAGCTAAATCTCACACATAGTTACTACGACGTCGATATTTCAGTCGTCTGTGGGTTGTTCAAGCGGAAGGCACAAGATGGGACACCTTCGCTGTCAGAGAAATGTATATTCTCGCACGATATCCGGATCTTACAAAGGTCATACAGCCTATGGATGAAATTTACGTCCTGGAGAGTACGGGGAGCCTCCGTCCTTGTCAATTTCCCTTTATTTGAGGCCGTTAGTTTGCCTGGGTCAGCACTCTTACAAACTCATCGGCTCCTGGTGAGAGAGTAATATTTAGCTATTATATGATGGTATCGGTGACGTCTTGAGCCATTCCCTTCACCGGGATGTAGAGGTGCTCTGGGGTTACAGATCTTCAGCACAACCTAGAAGATGTCCTCATACATACAATGGCATCCCTTGGTCGTCTTAGCCCTTTCCTGTCCGAGTTCTTTCCGATGTTCAGTATCAGGGGCTCCATGTACGAGTACCTACGTTCCAAGACTAGTAGATTGAGATTTTGGAATTATTGGAGAAACTATTCAGGTTACTATATGCTAGCCAGTTGGGTCTATGGGAGCCGGTACATACATACCACAGCAAATAAAATAAAAAGGCAGCAAAATCTGCCCACTACCTTTTCAACGGGGCTTCTAATTAAGACAAAATGCACCTGCGGAGGGGGTTATATCAGAGATGAGTAGGATGGATGCAGTATGCAAGATTTTATATCTCCAGGATTGACCTACAAGGTAATTTCATGAAAAATTCTAGTCAGCACATGAGAAAGGGAAAACCTGACCTAGACCTAAATTTGAGAAAGTATCGACCTAAGGGGAGGGGCAGAAACGCCAAATAATATGCATCTTTCTCAGACAATCATAATGATATCAGAAGGCTTCAATTCGAAAACCCCTCCTCATTCCTGTGGGAGAAGAACTTAGAAGATGTAGGGTATGCTCTTCTGAGAAGACCAGCAGTGGCTTATGCGCTGTGCCACAACACGTATTCCTTCGTCTCAGTGTGTTGGGGTATTGGTACTGAGTGTCGGGAAGCAGCAAAGGGAAGTAATATATACAGGCACCTACTGGCTATTAAGGTACATTCACTCAACCTAATACGCCAAAACTGACAGCATCACACACACACAGGCTGATTAAGCTATGATTGGTTAGGTGGCCTACTACCGGTGATGGAGTTGAGAAAGACAAAGTTTAAAGTAATCAATGGCACGGACTTAATAAAGAAGAAAGGAAGTGAGACCCGCAGAAAGTTTGAACAGACGTGTAAGTAAAATACAAGATGGGCGTACTTGGTCAAGTCTACTCAGCCTGTTGAGTGGAAAGAGCTTACCATGATAAGATCTCGGACAATACCCAGGATTTAAGGATTATCTTTCCATGAGAGAAGTTATGTAAAGAAGCAATTACCATTTACAATCCTTGACCGTCACCCCAAACAAATTTCGTTATACTTCTTAACTGTCAGTAAAATACAGTATCTTCAAAAAACTGGAAAAGGGGGTGATCACTGGCAAAGCAGAGAACTTCTTCAGTAGTCATGACATCTACTAATTACATATCAGCAGACGACTGAAATAGTGAGTACACATATTAGTATTAAATTCCGTTATACATTAACCACACACACATCGATTCTTGCCCACTACCTCTACCCTACCCTACCCTACCCTACCTAAAATCTTGTCGTTAAGCAAGTGTCATGACATCTGTCATCCCCTTTGGAGAGTTAGGGTTAGCCCCCTTTTCCTCCTTCTTTTATCTTCATCCCCCTCCCTCGCCATCAGGCCCCCCTTTTCACTAAAAACAACCCATTCTTTTCATCTACTCAAACTTTTATTTTCTTCATCACTCTCTACACTTTACCGTTGACACCTACCAAACTTTAATCAAACTCACTAATCATCGTTTCTCCATCGGTCGGTCGGTCGGTAGTCGGCCGGGTGCTGTGATACTCCGTACGTATCCTCCATTTTCTTTTTCTTTCAAATCCCCCATACGTAGTATAATTCCCACCCTTCACATTTCTTCTCCACGGGGAAAAAAAATTGATTCCGGGGAGAGACCAGGGGGGAAGCGAAGCGAAGCGAAGCGAGGCGAGGCGAAGCGAAGAAAGCACAACAAGTGAGAGAGAGAACCGGGGATTGCAGGCTTTGCGGGCGAGTGGAGAACCTTACCAAAAACAAAAGTCGGGGCCGAGGCGGGGGCATGGCTCCTCGGTTTGTTTGTGCATTTTCTTCGGCGGAACCCATTCTGCTGCTAAAGCTACTATAGGTATTGCTTGCGTTCTTGCATCTACTCCACCATCCCCATGTTTAATCAAATCGGGCCGTCTTTTCTTGCATTTCTTTCTTCATCTTTCTCGAATTCAATCGATAACGAGGACAAACGTGAGTTTTTGTCATCAGGGATGTGAAATGTTTCAGTAAAATATTTACAATTGCCAATATCCAACCACCCCCCAAAAAGCAAAACCCATATAAAACAAAGATAAACAAAAAAGGGAACCCGTGTATATATGTGTATATATATTCCATATTGAGAAAACACCTTCACCTTCTCCTTTGTCATTCGTCCCATAATCCCTTCAAATAAAAAAAAAGTAAAATAAACAAATCCAAGAAAACATTTCCCGCCCCCTTTTTGCAGTTCGCCGCTTTTTGAAGTGCTGTGGCTTCGTAAAAACCTTGTGACTTGAATTTCCTAGTAAACCCACACACCGAGAGAACCGAGAAAACCCGCCAATAGCCCCGCCTGTTGCCAATTGCCTTTTTGGGTTTTTGGAATACCATCAAAACGCCCATAAGAAGAAAAAAAAGAAATTTATAACCAAAACCCCCCCCCCCCCCCCCCCCAATTTAAACACCCGTATATGTAAAGATAAAACAAGAAGAATAGGAATCAAGAATAAACTCTAAAAGCAAGAGGTAAAGTGCAAAATGGAAATTAGAGAGCCAGGCCGGTGCCGTCCCCTGTCCATCTGTAAAGTGCCAGGAGTTCCCTGCGTCGTTGATGTTGCTCTCCAAGATCTTCGGGGACACGGCCCCGGACCTGGGCAAGAGCACTTCGCATGACCCTGCTGAAGTTGCGCTGTAGTAACAAACGAGTTAGTATTCATATTCATTTGCGCTTGCATGTGATTGCGAATTGCTGCTTACCTGATACTCAGTATTGAGCGTCACCACGCAAGCTTCATGAGCCCGAATGATGGTCTCGCAAGCCTTGACGACGCTCGGCGATGCCTCAAGCTGAAGCTTGTCGGCAATCAAAAGAAGTAGGAATGATCCTTGAAGAAGATAGATGCCGAAGAAGAATGGCATAAACTCCAGGCCTGGGTCGAACTCAAGGATGTTGCTGATGGCCTCTGCTGCCGAGACGGCGTGCCCCGTGGCGACGATGAAGCCTTGGCTACTGATCCAAAGATCGTTGTCGTCGAGAAGGTTGATGGGATCCCACTTGCCAGTGAGGAGTATGTGCAGCACATGCATGACGTGAGTACCGTAGGCCATGACGATGCGGGTCTGAATATCGCTTTCTGTTAAGCGGCTCGAGTTTGTGTGGACGCTGTGGACGCTGTGTGTGGGCGTGCCAATGTCGTGAGGCATATCATTAGCGGTGGGAACGCCGGCAGCTTCGGCCGCCTTCTCATCGGCAGCTTGCGCCTGTGCACTGAGACTGAGGTTCCGCTGCTCGAATTGTTTCAAGCTATGCTCGTAGGTCTCAAGATGTCGAGTGATTTCCTGAGTTTGTTCGTCCCACTCGCGAGAGGAACGGAAGCCAACACCAAATCTTGGGTGGTTTCTCGCGTGGTGTAGATCCACAATCTCACCAAGGATGGTCATCAAAGGGAGGAAGTAGCCATAGATGCTGTGACCGGTGCACTCGAAACAGGGTCCCCGAGCGCGCATGGTTTCGGGCGACTCATCCGAAGCGAGGACATCGGGGTCGGTGTAGGCGTGGAAGATGCCGTTCTGGTAGTCGGTGTCGTCCATGGGTTGATAAAGACCCTCGCACTCAATGTCAAGGAGGAAAAGGGGCCGATTGTAGCACAGTGCGAGGTGGCGGTCGACGATGTAGACGAGCCACCAAATCCTCCGTCTTTCTTCTCGCTCCTCCTCGGTGATGACGCCGGGAAGGCCATTATTCTCGGTCTCATCGTCCATATCGGTGGACCCACCTTGCCTCGAGGACGGCGCGTTCTGAGGCAGCTCACGTCCTAGCTTAAGCTCACGGGCTAGCGACCAGGCGGCGTTCCACCACCGGAGACTGGCGCCCTTGTACTCGCTTGCAGATACAACGGTTGCGAGGTGGATGTAGGTCACCACATCGTCAAGGGTACCAGCAGCACCGAATGCGCCAGTCTCGCCACTGAGGGCGTCCATGCTGATCGATCCGGGGAGAGCAACACCGAGGCCGCCAAGGGCGACGCCGTCAACGATGGGACTCGAAACTGTCGAGGCTTCCTCTGAAGGTGTGTGGATCAGAGGCTTGAGGAGGCTGACGGTCAGCTCGAGGAGCTTCTGGCAGATCTTGCCGCGGGCTGACGGGACGCTCGTCAGGAAAGGCGCTTCGCTCGTTTGCGCAGCGACCCAGAGGATGCTCGCTAAGAGAGCTGGTTGGCACTGGCGAGGCTTAGTAGGGTGCAGGAATGACCGTTTTCGGAACACGAACCCCAGAACGTATGGCGACATGGGGTGCATCTGGGCCGACGACGAGCTCGCAAAGTAGAGGTCGACCAGATCGCAAGCCAATGAAAGTGGGATCATATTGCCCAGATGCGGAACCAAGGGTTCCAAGACGGGGTACCTCAGCTGAGAGTGGTTGTAGCTGTTCTGCGGTACGTGCGAGGCGAATTGGGGTGGCGGTGATGACATGTTCATCCACCCAGGAGAGGTGGTCTCCCCACCCATCGGATAGCCGCTGAGAGGGCTATTGCCGAGACGGAAGGCGTTGGGGCCGTTTGCTGAGTATGCCGTGGGACTTTGTGTTTGCAGGTATGGTAGATCAGGATAGTTGGACATGCCGCCCTGGTTGGAACCGTAGGGAGCGTGAGTTTGAGCATTCATCATGTGCCCGCTCATCTGGCGTTCATAGGCTGGGTGGATATTGCTATAGCCGTTGAGGTCCAGAGCTGATGGGCTGTCGAGGTGATCTCGGTCTAAGCTCCCATGGTGGCCTCCCATGTGCGACTGATGAGCTGTGATCTCTCCCAGGCTGTCCATGCTCCCTGTCCTTTGACCTCTGAGTGAGTCCTCGGTCATTTCGTTCATTGATTTGTCGTTCGAGTTAGATTGTTGCTCGCCGGATACTGAGGGCTTGGAACTGGCAGTTTCGCTTCGGCTCTCAGAGGTACCAGCCTCACCCGCTTGGCTAGGTGACTTTTGTCCATTTGGGTTTGATGATGCGGCAGCCTGTGCAGCAGCTTGCTGGGCTAGGTCTTTCCGGGAAGCCTTGCCTCTCTTCTTCCGTTCTCGAATGTACTCGCAGCCGAGACCAAACTCTGTTTCTGTCAGAGATATGCTGGGCTATTAGGTGAGCCGAATAAACTTACCAATGCAATGGGCGCAGGGGTGCTGGCCGTCACATTTTGTTCGCAGTTGGTTGCACTGGTCACATGCTCTGCTAATTCTCCTCCTGATAGGGCCTGCTGCTCCTGTTGCCCTCGCGGCGGGTCCATAAGGGTGTTGTCGGTGCTTTTGTTGAGGCCCTGCCCGGGCGAGATGTGGATTGTGAACTCCTACGTGTTGTTGAAGCTGTTGGAGAGCGTAATGTGATGGAGGAATACCGTCGAGTCCACCGCCGTGGAGATGACTGGCAGGCACGTGGCCATTGGATAGGAGGGTGTTCGCCGGAATGGCGTGGTAAGGGGAAAACCTGTGAAGCGGATTCGATAACATCTTGTCTGTCGATGACGATGCTGATAATATATGATGAAGATGTGACGAGGACGGTAGAATTAAGTAATAAGAGGGTACGGTCGTCAAGACCGAGTATTAGAGTATGCGGTGACGAGAGAGAGAGAGGCTCCGAGCGAGTGCGGGCAGTTGGTTGAAGCTCTGCTACGTCTATGATGGGGAGAGTAGAGACAACAGGTAAGAGTCGTCGACGGTGAGGATGGGGGAGGTGGGAGATATCTATATCCGCAATCTTGGCGGAGGAAGCTCTCGAGGTGCCGGACGAGAGCGGCAAGCGGTAGTCAGACGGACCGAACTGAACTTCGTTGGGGGGAAAGGTCAGTAACAGGCATGTGCATTAACGGTTTTCTAGGAAGCATAACAGACAACCAAAACAGTGGGAGGAGATCAACGCGGTTATGAAAGAAGACGGCACGGACATCTGCACGATGGATGCAGTACCAGCACCACCGCATGGCGGGGTTGGGGTGTGGGAGAGGAACATGAATGGAGCGGCAGGCGAACCGACAGGGGGGTGGACGGGAAGTAAACGGGCCTTGTCGAGAACGTGGAGGCAGGGGTATAATGAGATCTTCAACGTACCTCGTACGGAGACCGGATGGAGGGGGGTGAAGGAGAACGAGGAGAACGGCTGGGCCGGTTTCTCGTCTCTTGGACTGGGCCGGGCGCTTTCGTCAAGCTCTTCCCGAACCCCTAGATACCAGAGAACCTGAGGTACGTCTTCCCGAACGTCCTCGCGGATAGTTTCCTAGTTCCAGCCTCGAGGGATATGCCGTATAGTGCTCGAGAGGGGCCGGAGCGAGAAGGGGCGAGCCAAAAGGACAAAAGGATATCCCAATCCAGCAAGGTAGCAAATCGGTAATTTTTCTGGCGCTGTTCCTGCTTCCCCAGGAGCACTTTGCGTGAAGGTATCGTCCGCTTGGCGTGCATACAGGTCTGCAAAGCCGTCAAGAGAGCTTGTCGACCAGACGGGCTGCGATTGGCGAACGGAGCGCTTCCTTCTGGTTCAGCACAATATCAAGTATCAAGTTTATATTGCCCTCGCAATATAAGCGGCGGGACGGGAGGCATATAGAGGTGGACGAGGTAGGTGGTGCAAACGCGGGGCGGGTAGCGTTGTGGTGGAAAAAAAGGTTGACAGCGGATTTGACAACTTGTGGTGCAACAGCAACTATGGGGAAAAGGGCTCCTCATCAGGGCCTGCTTGAGGATATATGGGCCTTTTCTTGTTCCTTTACTCAACACCAGGAGACAAGGCAAGGGTTGGCCACCGGGCAGGGGTACCAGAAAGCTGGGCTTGGTGGAGAAGCTTGACGACGCTATCGTCGTAGTACCAGTGTGGCAGGCACTCGCAGAAGACAGTCAGTCATAGGGTATGGAACCTAATGGGCAGAAAGGGTAGACTCCTCCTCGCTCGGCAGGACAGCAACCCAGTGCCGGTGCCAGTGTCATTGCTTTCAGCATCAACAAAAGGCCTCACTTGGACAAGTTATGGATCGATGACACCGTTTTCTGCAGTGCGTCTCTCGACAGGCGCTGGCAGGCGCTGAAGGAGGGCTCGCAAGGAGCACTGATCCACCCTGAATGTTGCGGTTCATCGCTTGAAAGCCTCCACTCTCTACCCTCCATCAAGAAACAAATGGACAAATTGCGCAGGCGATGGCACTGGAGGCGGCGGAGAAGCACGTTGCTGGCGCGCGTGGACTGTGCCATCCCCGTCCATATTATGCTTGGCGATGGCATCGCTCGGGCACAGTATCGCCGAACGAGAGTCATCACCTCATGATGATTTTTTGGCGTGAGTGGGATGTGCTGGCCACTGGTTTGCTAGGTTTTGCTGGGTTTGCTGGGGCAAGCTGGGGGAAGCCGGGGGAAAAAAAAAACTTGGGGTCGACTTCGGAGATCGGGGCCAAACTGGATCCATTCGTTCTCCTCTCCATCCTCCTCTATTGGGAAATGGTTCCATCCATTATGACCCCTGTCGGCCAGGATAGCCGTTGTGGTTTTTCACAGTCGCTTTGTCACTCTGGGCAGGCGGAAGTGGACCGCGGGTCTTCAAGATGGATGCCATTCCGTACCATGGTGTATATGTGCTTGTTGATATGCATAATATGCATCTAGGTACGGAGGCAACGAGTTCGGAAGCTCCATATGTCCATGGCCATGACGGTCATGTTGACTGATATTGCGTTGGACCAGAAATGCGGAGGCGATGGACGTTTGAGGGCGATCAGTGGTTCGAAACCCCAGATCTGTCAGTCCGTCATTCTGGGGAAGTGGCAACCTGAGACCGGCCAGCGACCTGCCTGTTCTCGACGTCTCGATTCTGCAGGATGATGCAGCGGCCAGATGCAGTCCGTTGAAGAAAATGTCCACCTCTCAGCTGAGGTCTTGGGGTGCATTTGGGGCATTTGCGGCGTCGAGAATCGGCCCTTGTTGATGGAGCACGGCAGACGGCAGATGGAAAAGATGGGGGGCCTTTCTGGCAGCTTGGCACCCTTGTTCGGTTCTCTTCAACGCAATCACTCTCATTCAAGAAAAAAGAAAGCAAAACCATGATTCGATCAGCACTCGGCCCCACGGATCATCAATCTGCAAAGGCAAGCAGGGACAGGACACATTCATCAGTACCACATGGAATAGGAAGTGACGATAGGTTAAAACCAGTCAGTTGACTTTCAAGGATGCAAAATCTCCTCACCGGTCTGCAGTTTTTTACTTTGCGCCTGCATCTTGTCTCCATGCCCCCATGCCCTTTTCCCCTAACCATTCACTCGCTCTCCAACAATTCCCCAACTTGTCAGTTCGGTTCGTTGCATCCGTAAGCTCAGGCCACTTGATGAGGGATGCATGCATGTCGAAATGGGTTGTCCAATTCATTACGCGAAGGCGAAAATTTTGTTCGCGCCTTCCAGGTTTCGTCGATCGCTGTAGCATTTTCAGTCAACCATGGAAACAAACCACACCTGACGATATTGCAAAGACACCTGACCGATGACCCTCCCATCCCCCCATTCCCCAACGCCCCTAGTCCAAAGTTTCGGAGAATAGGTACCTAACTCTGTTTCTCGAGCTTGCGGAATGACGGGAATTATTACGAGTTGGGGATGGCATTCAGGAGTGTTTCGTGCATTGGGTGCACGCGGCAGGCCAATATCGGAGACCCTTATGTCGTCAATTATCGGCCGAGATAGCACCTCGACGCAAATTGAAACAAAATCTGGGCTCCAGGAGCCAATCAAATCCGGCCGCAATCAACAAAATGCATTCTAAGCTTCCTTCTTGGGCCCAAACTTCAATGCAGACTACATCTGTAAGCAGTACACTGTAGGTGAACAATGCCAATGTTGGCATCGCAATAACAAGGCTGATGCTGAGAGATTTGGCAGATAGCCAAAACAACTTTATCGACCAATTCTCAACTACCGCAACGCTACCCGTACCGACCTAACCACTGCCGTTCTTCAGCACCGAGTGGTGCAGACGACCCCTTGCCATCCTACCCTCCTCGCGTTGTTTTCATGTAAAAGCTCGAGCCCCTTTTCGACGACTTGCTTCGGTCGGTACCTGAATCTCTAGATTGCAGACATCCCACTATCCAACGCTGGCTTTTGGATGCGGCCCTGATTGGGGACATCCGCGGCAGCTGAAGACGTCGCTGGCAATCCAGCAGCATACCTGCATACACTCGGACAATTGCTTACCTTCTGTCACTGGTACCGCCGGAGCCCGGGACCTTGCTCCGTAGTGCCGCTCACCGTTCAACGTTGCACGAATTCGAACTCGACCAAGCGCCACAAACCAGACAAGACAACCGCAAAACCAAAAAGCCACACAACATTCACAACAACAAGCATAGACTGTGCAATTACCGCCTTGACGCCGCCTCGAACTTCCATTTCACCGCTCGGTGAGAGGACACGGATAGCTCATGGCAAGGAGTCGGCTCCGATGCTCTCTCGGGTGGTCTAGCGTCGGGCAATCACCGAGCAAGACCAGCATCCCCGACTGTTTGAATGACGCCCGGAGATATATGACGGACGAAACAGGCAGCTCACTAAGAAAGAGCCCTGGTTGTTTGGACGCCACAAGATCGGCTCTTGTCTGAGCACGGGACGGGGGGTCGTCATCATCCTTGCCGCCGAGCTCGATTTCTCAACGGCCGCCGGTCCGAAACTCCACATGCAAGCAAGATCGCACCCACACCGTTGCGCAGCTTCCTTTGCTCTGATTTGTCAATCGCTAAAACCGAGTCCGGGGTTGAACCTGGTACCGAATATTCGTCCACCAATCCGATAGCTCGTTTGGCCCCGCTGCAGGAGGCTGCCCCGAAACCCCGTACCCCATGTTTCTCCCCAGATTCATGGAAGTTACCGTGTTTCTGCACACTCATCAGTACCACAACAACTGACATCTAGATGCGCTGGCTCGCAAAATGTCACCGCATCGCTGCATACTGAGAACTAAGTGCAGAGCCATTTTTTGATGACAACCGAACCCCAGAAACTCCCGTCGTCTGGCAGCTCAGCTAGGACCAAACGCTACTGTCCTTTGTGCAAGCACCTGACTCGCTTTTGTGCATATCGAAACGACTTCGACTTCGACTGCCACCACTCCACTTCCACAAACATACCACATGGCGGGCTAAGCCATGGGTGCTTCTTTTCTATAGCAGCCTTGCAGAGGTGTTTCATTTCAAAGCCTCTTTTTCAACGGTCTTCTCTCTCCGCTTGGCGCAATGTGAAACCAGATACTAGGAGCACCGCCATTGAGCCTAGCCTCAACCGGGAGCGGAAGTGGCCTTGGCCATTCCAGGAACTGGGAAAGTCTCCTATGGTTCTGACCGCACCTTCATTTTCTGCCGTCTCGTATTGCCGCGTCCTGGCAGATGAAGTGATACAGGCAATCTGGTCGAAAAGTGCCAGAAGCTAACACCAAAGATGCAAAAAGACGCAGGATGCTGATACTGTTGAGCAAAAGTATGGTTGGATGTCAACCTTCCATCCATTGCTTAGGTGGCATCGGCAGCTGCCGATCAAAAGTCTCCGCTGTACCCCAGCTCCCGCGAGGACGATACGTTGATAGCGAGCTGTCCCCAGCTGTGTCCAAGGTAACACGCATGCCGCTGTACCTGGCCACATGGGCATAATCGGGCATTTAGATTATCTCGCCTCGACTACACCGTTTTGGGCTCGACCTGCACAGGGGCTGCCGTCAACGGAGTATACACAATGTTTATCGGTTCCGGGGTAATATATTGTCTCCTGACACACCCCGCCTACTTTACGGGAAGGGGACCGCTTTTCCTTCAGGTCTCGGCGTGCCAGCACAATGGCCCCTCCCTACCCAGAAACCTTCAGTACTCGGTCTGCCGAACATCTATACATTGTGAAAATCGATTCACCTTCCTTTCATGGTCAAGGAGAAGTCTCCTTGCAGATACACGGAGTTCATGCCAAGACCACGGCATTGGTTTCAACAACATCATGGGATCTCGCTAGACTGTGCGATGTTCAGAGGAAGTCGATCCTTGGCTCTGGACTGAGGACGCTCGTTCCATCAACAAGCCTTATCAGACAACTTTATGTCTTTTGAAAGGTATCAAGATCTTTGCAGCTTCTGACTGCCAATCCTCCAGAAGCCGTGACGAGACCAATTCCTTGTTCGAAAGCAGGATTTCTCACGGGATGGATACGGCCTCATGGCAGCAATGGCGATCACTGCACCCCAAGGCTTGACCCACAGTCACACATGAGCTGCAGATGTCAAGCAGGTACAAGGTGGGTGAGGTGAGAAACCTGGTCAGACGTCAGTGGCATGGTGCAACCATAGGTCGAGGCCGGGATTTACAGCTTCACAATGTCCATCTATCTCCAACAATGAGGGGTAAAGCAAATATCACGTAGAGGCGTGGCGCCTCGCACATTTCTGAACAGGTGCTAATTTCCCAGTTTGGTCTCGTCGGCTTCGAAGCCGTGGCGATCATGTCGGATGAATGAAGAGACATGCATGCTCCAACACGTGCCATGGAACATCAGGTGTGGCTGGGTCTTGCTGCCATCCCCAACCTTCCCCTCTCCCGGCTCTTGGAAAATGAGTATGGAACGCGCCAGGCACAGCCGAACGCCCAACCAGATCAAGTTGGTATTGCAGCTTCGAGCATGGCCTAGACGCCACTGGTCCTATCAAGAGGCGCTCGACTTTCCTGTCTGTGCACTTGGAGGTCTATATCACCGGAAGTGATGAGCGGCTGTATATTAGGTTTAATATACGAAGCAATTTGTAAAGTCGCCGCTGTGACATCAGCAACACTCGACCACCGGTACGTAAAGTCGGGTAGGATGAAGACTAGACCCGCATCGACCTTACTCTTGAGGTTTCAAGCCATCCAGCTACTAGACATCAATAAACAACAGGGAATCCCTCGGAGGATGAGTTCTGGACGAGAATGCACCGGTCACACCGGCAGATCTCAAAGGCACCAGGCGGAGAATTTCGCATTCAACTGAAACCCTGACAACACGCCAGTCAGATGTCGTGGTGCCCGGGCAGTATCAATATGGTTCTGTTTCTAGTGGTACATCTTTCGTACGGGATTGAAGCGTCTCAGCCCGACCTGGATTGTGACGCATGTCCAGTTCTTTGCAGAGAATTCAGGTATCACTCATTGTATGTAAGGATATATCCATCAGCACGACAAGTTCAAGTCCAGCAGCAACACATCTAACTATCTGCGGCCCTGGTGCTCGGCCGGTAATACGTTGCTCCGACTGACTCTGTTCCCAGTCAACCTCGTGTCGTGGTTGCAGCGAAGTGGATGTCCAGTCTGAATACGGAATCTTCCTCCGCCCAAAGTTCCATTTTTTCGGCCTTTACGGCACTTGTGCGATCTTCAAAGCTTAAGCTCAGAGGAGTTTTGCGGGGGAACGGAGGGTTGGGTTGTATTCCGAAGACGTTCCTTAAAGCCAATCTTGGGGACAGCAGCACCCTGGACGTCCAAGAACATACCCTCGCGCGCGACTGCTCTGGTTCCGAACTATGCCCGTGAACATCAACCGCATCTGCAGAGTGGTGTAAAAAAGTTTGGCTGTGTTCTTCGTCCATTACAGTAAGGCAAGCGAGACCCTTCCCATGGCCTTCACTCAATACCCAAGAACATCTCCAGCCACATCACATTTTCTCCGAGTCGATCTATGTGACTCGGAGGCAGGACCCTGGAGCGACCCGAGGCCTAAGGCTTCATACACGTGCAGCTGTCTTAATGCATCTGTGCCCTCATAATCGGGGTCTTGGCTGGATACTGCACCGAGATGCGCCGTCGTCTAAGTTTCTAATCTGCCAATTCTGAAGCCCTGGGAAGGCTCATCTTCCGGGCACCATTATGGCAGCCATCCTTCAGCATGATGGCAGCTATCCCCGTTTTACCGTTCGTTGAAGGGCCACAGTCGTCGATTTGCAGTTGTGTCCAGAATAGCGGCCAAAGTGGGTAATCCGTTCGGCCTGGACTGATACAGTATGTGTTTTGAGTTCGCCTGTGCTCTGCAGATGTTGTCTGCCGTGTCTGCCAAACAACGGGAAAACGATGGCCACTCAGTGGTTTGGGTGCGGGAAGCAGGGGCCACCCCCGCAATGGTTTAACGGGATGGGAATAACATCATCCATAGAGAAACTGTGGCTGATCAAACAACGTTCATCTCATCTGGGGTATGCTGGTGTTCATCTGAACTTTCTGTCTCCCACACACCACCTCCTCCACCTCCGCCTCTAGCCGCGCGCATGAAAGAACATTTGCCAAAATATTCCCGTCGTTTCAGGGGCTACAATCTGGCCACGCTCTCGATCAGAACTGTACAAAGGTCGCTTGCCATATCTTTTTGGTGCCGTTCTTCTAGAACATTGCCGTTTTATTCAGCACGGTGTGGGATCAAGGGTAGCCTTTCTCAAACCTCAGATTTAGATGATCGTGACGGGCTGGACGTCTGGGCAAACACTGCACTGCATCCTGCCCGCTATGACACCAAGCCGCACCTGCATTCTGTGGGGAGAAATGTAGAAAGATCACTGGGTCGAGATGTGTTGTTACGTGCCTTTCTCACAAACTCCGTGCTTCAGGGCAAGCACAGTCTGTACGGAGTACTCTGCCGTCTTACATATTGTCTGCCGTCCCGTCCTGCCCCTGACCTTGCTTTGGTCTGCATCTTCACCGTGATGGGGGGTTCGCTAACTCTATCCCCCTTTCCCCTTCTTTCGCAAATCGTCTGAATAACATCTCCTGATATTGGAGCTTGCCGAAGAAGTTGTCAAATCTCTTGAGCGGCCGGCGATATGTCAGCCTTATCGATTCTGGATCCGGTTTTGGAAAGGCGGCTGCTAAATCACATGAGGCTCACTTTTCGTGTTATCTTTTGGTGGTAGTGGGACGAAATAAGGGCAAAAGTGGCAAGACACGGCTTCCCCCAGATCAGACCCGTGTTTTGGAATGAGGATACGCCGATCCAATCATGGCCGTTGACTGCTACCCTCTTCCCGTGAGCTTGGGAGACCAAGGCAAGAGAGCAAGGTAACAGTTGTTCAAGTGATGCAAGGGAGTTCCTTGTCCGGCCTGAGAGACGGAGATGTCCGTTCAATGCCCACCGTCGTTATCCCATCTTCAAGCCGTTGGGGATCACCACCGACCTTCGAGAAGGATACTACTCTCAGCGCATAGCTGCCGGCGCCGGTGGCCCTCCAACTCGTCTGATCTTATCTGAGGAGACGATCACGGTGTAGGTTATCCAATCACTTGAATCTCTTTGCTGCCTAGCCCGTTTGCTCAGGTAAGTGTTTACTCTCCTTTCCGTTGACACCTTAAACTCCCTTTAGTCTTGAATGTCTGTCATTACCCCTTTTGGAGCACACTGTGACGACGGCAGGATGGCACATACACACGGACTTCGGTCTCACCCTCACTCACCCCTTTTCTGCTTGCGTTGCTCGGTAGGAACCGGACGATGAAGGGAGGATGGGTTGAAGCAGGTAACAGGGACCATCCTTGCGGGCCACGCAGATGCTCTGTTCTGTTGCAGCCGTTTGCGATTCCGAGATGATGGATGGGCGAAGCTCTCATGCAAGATCCAGCATGCCTCTCGATCGTGTGTGTGTGTTGCAACGAAGGGTTCGAGAAGACATGGAACAGGGATCAAGGTAGACGGTAAACGTTGCAGAAGATGAGATTGATACCAGATGGATGGGATGATGATCGAACTGAGAGGGACAGGCGGGACGGTCTATGGAATCTTGATGGAAGGTTCGATTGGAAGGGTGAGAGTTGACGGAGATGAGATGGCATGATCTGAGATGGGGATCCGGATCTGCTTGTCACCCTCCACAGGAAAGAGATGGGAGGAGAGAAAGAAAGGCAGGCTTTGAGAAAGCTTGCCGTGTCGTGTACGATCCGATGAAGGTTTGTCTCATCTCTGTTTGTGGTGTTGCCGGTTCGAGTGAACTGTGTCAGGTGTTGTTAGCTCACCTTGGGTGCCCTCACCTTGCATTGTGTGAGTGAGGCGTCATCACACGCTCTCTGCTTCCTTTACGTCTGATGCAGAGCCAGAGGCGGTTTAGGCTCTATCGCGTTCTAAGACACAGGCTATGCTCAGCCTTCAAGTGAGGTAGATGGCATCCGCCATGCTGCTTGAATTCTTGTTCTCGATGTTATCGGCTGTTTGCGAGATTATTTGTCTTGTTTTATGGTTGTTTGTGATCACTGGCAGTTTAGACATCCAGCCTGACGTGGACAGCCTTGTCGGCTGAAGTTGGCTTCTGGGTTGTTTGCATGCCGTCTGCCCTGTTGACCAGAACCTCTCAATTTACTTGAGGCTCATGGGATGTTGGGGAAATGGCTAAAGAGTAGGATGTCTGCGGTGTTGTGTATGTGTTATATGTAGGCAAAATTTTGCTTCTGAAGAATGGCGGCTGTGTGTTGAGTTGATTAAAATGGTGGTCAGCGAGACGGGATGGGGAATCAAGACTTTGTCTCAAACAGAGTGGCTGTGTATTCTGGGAAGGAGACAGATATATAAAGAATGAAATTTGTCTCTTTTGTGTTTCTCTGTTTGTTTATTTGTTTGTCTGCTGGTTGTGTGATGATTCGGGGAGGCTTTCAACAATGGTGGATAGAGAGAAAGGGGTTAGGGGGGGAGAAAATAGATGGATGGGAAAGGGAAACACACGCATACCAATGCAACAAAGCCAATCACCACCACCACTGGGGAAAGCAGCTACCTGAACAATATCAACAACCGAACAACATAACGGACTACTCGACTTGGAGCCCGGGGAGGGGGGAAGCTAAAGGAATAGATATTCCATATCGACTTCGATAGGAGAGTCTATGCGGGGCTTACCGGCCTTGATGACCCGAATGAAGCAACTCAGCAAATTGGAAACAGTCGGTAGCACCAGACGAACGATGGAAAGGAAGGAATTTTAGTTCCTGTCTCCGAGACTGGAAAGGATCTGTGGAAAGTTCGGGTATAAGAGATGACGACGGGTTACGACGAAGACCAACGATGATAATATCAGAACAAAACTCTGCCTGTCCTCAATTCTTTGAAGGTTCGGCATCAAACGAGGGCCTATTACTAGTGGGACATTGCCAAGTGGGAGTTGGGTAGCGATTGATCATGAGAGTCGTTCTTCGGGTGGCAGGATACACGACACGGCAGTGGGGAAACGACATCGAAGTTGTATCAGGGTGACGAACGACTTTTACAATCTGATACGGCGAACGACGCCTTCCTTCCTTACTTCCAGCTCGGCAGTTTCTGGTGTCGCTTCGCATCATTGAGATTGTTGCTGTATGATACCGACCTTTCGGGCGAAGGATTCGGTGACGAGCAGGAAGGGGAAAATACAATCGATTGAAAACGTGCTGTAAGTGATTTGCGAGGATTCAATTCGACAAGAAGAGACAAGAGCTCAATTTGTGATTTGGTGATGTCGTGATATGTTGTTGCATTGGTGATCGTTTCCTCGGTGATGGAACTTGAGTTCTAAGGGTGCGCGGGGTGGGGAAAGTTGGCATTTTTGAGGAAACATCAATTGACTCATCATAACATATTTTTACGTTTAACTTCAAGGTTTATTTACATTAACTTGGAAAATTTAGTTTTCTCGGCAAATTTTTATTCTTACTTACAGGACGATAAAGGACAAGAATTCCGCACAGGGGGTATCAAGCTTCCGCAAACTTTTCCCTCAACCAACCAAACCGATTCTCAAAGCTCTCCCTCGACATCATCATCATTACTCAACTCATCTTACAACATTTCACAACCCACAAACCGTTTGCCGAAAATGGCATTCACAATGCACTCTCACTCGGGCCAGTTCTGCCCGGGACACGCCAAAGACGACCTGGAAGCAATCATAAAGCACGCAATCGCAAGAGGCTTCAAGACAATCGGCCTGACCGAGCACATGCCTCGCACGAGCCTGTCAGACCTCTACCCAGAAGAACTCGAACCCTCACCGGAAGAAACCCTCGCCTCGCTTTTTCCCAGACACGAAGCTTACCTGGCTGAAGCAATCCGTCTGCAAGAGGAATACGCGGACCAAATCCACATACTCATCGGTTTCGAAGGCGAGTGGATCAGACCCGAGTATGGCCCTCTCATACAGAAAATGGCTGGGCACCCTAGTGTTGACTACTTCATTGGGAGCTTGCATCATACCAGGGGTATTCCTATCGATTTTGACGAAGAGATGTATTCTCAAGCTGTGAATGCTTGCGGAGGGGAGGAAGAGTTGTTTGAGGCGTACTTTGATGAGCAGTACGAGATGCTGACGACGCTGAAGCCAAAGGTTGTGGGTCACTTTGATCTTATAAGGCTGTTTAGCAAGGAACCCTCGAGGGTGTTGAAGGGGACCGCTACTCCGGTGTGGGAGAAGGTGGTGAGGAATCTGAAGGCTGTGAAGGAGTATGGTGGGTGGTTGGAGTTGAACACGTCTGCCTTTCGTAAGGGACTGGAGGAAGGGTATCCGAAGAGGGAGATTGCAGAGGAGTGGATCGCCATGGGCGGCAGGTTTACCTTCTCGGACGATAGTCATGGGGTTGCGCAGATTTCTACGAATTACTTGAAGGGGCTGGAGTATTTGGAGGGTGTTGGGGTCGGCGAGGTCTGGACTTTGGAGAGGAAGACGCATCCTGGTGTGAGGGAAGGGAGGAAGAGTGAGTTGGTCGAGAAGGCTGTTACCATTAAAGAGTTTAGGGCGAGTTTGAAGCATGTATAAGGGGTCTTTTGTTTGGATCTTTTTTTGAGTGTCTTGGATCTATTGTTCGATGTTCTTTTGGACGGACGGACAATGAGTTCCGAAAAGATACGTCAAAAAGAAAGCAAGAGGAGAGTATCCGACCTCAAATTTATTTTCGCCCACTTCTTCTCTTTTCACTTCAACTCCTCACCACTTTTTCAACTCACAGATTTTTCGAACCCACCAGATTTCTCGCAACCCCCAAAACATGCAGTGTCCCGAAACCGAGAGAGAAATATATACCCCACATTCCAAGCACAGTCTTTCAGGTCGGGATTCCCCCCCACACACCAGACTCAAAATACCTCAACCTTACACCATCCATATCCACATCGACACACACCGCACAAAGACATGACCAATATATTCCTGAATCATCCAACAAGCAAAACAAGGTCCGCTGGCGTAATGGCAGCGCGTCTGACTACGAATCAGGAGGTTCCAGGTTCGACCCCTGGGCGGATCGAGCATCTATACTCACTCATAGTCTTATTAGAAGATTTACACTTTTTTTTTCCCTACTTCTTTTTTCCTTTCACCTCTGCGCTATATCTCATTTCACTTCCACCCTTTCGCATAATTTTTTTTTCCCTTTTTCTCTTTTAGCCTTCTTCGAACTTTAAGCAACCTGATAAGAACATCAGCTTTTAACAATCTCTCAGTCACATATCATATTCAACTCACCATTGAGTCAATCAGTCGTCTTGAGGAATTTTTTTTTTTTTACTATGTAACTTTGAGAGACAGACTTTTCCAAGTAAAACAACTCCGACAAAATACGATATTCAGACAACTGACTTCAACAAATTGCACGGTCGGGTGGCGCAATGGTAGCGTGTGGTCCTCCTAAAAAGAGAGATTACCAAGACTGAGGTTGTGGGTTCGAGTCCCATCCCGATCGGCTTATGTTTTTGGTGGCCCCTTCTTCATTCACCCTTTTTAAATTCAACAACCAACGAGGATGATTTTTATTTCTACCAACCAAACAAACCACCGTAGATAAATTCTGCCTCAAGGGAAAACTAATTTATTTTTTTACACCGATTTTTTATAAGATACTTTAACTGAATATTTTATTTGGTTTTAAAATTCTGTTTTGTCATGTTTTTTTGTTCGACATCCAAGAGTGCAAAGAAAGATATTGTGTGTAAATGGTTTCAACGACAAAAAATTTCGAGTCTTACTCAGGTTTTATTCTTAAAATTTAAGGAATGAAAGTCTTATACATATCAGGACTAATTTATACATTAAAGAGAAAGTGAAAGGGTTAGTAGAAGGAGTGAGAAAGAGGGCGTAAAAAATGATAGAATTAGCAAGAGAAAAGCAATTACAGTATTCCTTTCAATTGGAGAAGAGATATAAATGAAAGAGGCATAAAAAGGGACCATTGTACATTTAATAAGTATTGCTGCTGCGTTTTGTATCTGCTGCAAAGGCAACATTGAAAGATATTAGTACCCCTTTCGACCCCCTTCCTTCCTCCCTGGAAGGAGTGGGTGGTCCTTTCAAAGTTAGACCTGAGTCTGAGACATCAACTTCCATCATTCCGTCGCACAGCCTGAAAGAAGCACTGTAAGAAGCTTCAGGAAGAACTCCAATGCAGTACTCACTCGTCAATGTTCAAGTCAAGCATCTCTTCCTTTCTATTTACGAGCTGGTATGGCTCATCTACAACCCCGAGCAAACATTACGTGGTTTAACAGCGCGTCTTGACTCTTATCCAGCCAAACTCCACAGCCATGACACTCAAGCAAGTCATCCTGACTCCTCCTCCCTCGCGAAGCTCATCTCCAGGCCCAAAATCCCCAACACTGTTTTCACTCCCACCATCACCACGCGCTCGCACTTCTTCCTCCACGCCCTCATTCCCCAAGATCAGTGACAAACAGCCAGCCATCCAAATCCAACTTCAGACTCCCACACTCAATCTCGATGCCCTCGTAACCTTTTCTGGCCCTTCATCTCTCGATCTCCCTCTCCTTTTAAGAACCAGTGACAACCTCTTCAGCTTCTTATCCAGAGAACAAACCCAACCAGTCCTTCAAACAGCTGACAAACCCGCCTATCACAATCATCATCATCATCATCACAGACAACTTACCAAACCCCACAAAAACTCGCGCATCCCCCGTCCTGTCCGAGGAAAGAACATCCGAAATGTCAATCCTCAACCCACTCCAATCGATCCGCCGCATCAGGACGAAAAGATGCCTGCGGAAGCGCCAGAGGAAAGCAAAAAGGAGGATATACCTCGCCTTGTTGGTGAAGAGACGAACGAGGACGTTCATGGTTTGTTTACTTCACCGGCTGGAATAATAACCTCCCCCAAAACCAACTTGTATTACTCGGCGGCAAGGCTAGCGGCAATCAGGAACGATCGCGCGCAAGTTCAAGTGAGACAAGGGTCTGAGAATGCCTCATGGCGATTTCCTGACGTCTCGGGGGAGACAGTGAGTCGGGGAGCGTGTGAGGACAGCCGGCGGATAATGAAACAGCAGAAGGAGATGATCAAGAAAGAGTTGCACAGCTCATTAGAGAAGAGGCGGGAGGAGGCAAGGGAGGCGCTTGAGAGGTTTTCGTCGGTCAAGAATTAATCATGAGAGCTTCTGATTTTCTGATTTTCGAGGTTTAATTAACCTGCTGTGACAGTTCTGCGGAATGATTTGGGATATGATGTCGAGTGAATAAAAAATTGGAATATCAACTTGGAGGAAAAGGTACTGGTTGTATTTTGATACTATGCTTGGAGATCGATTTAGCCAAAGTTTGTG
Source organism: Cladorrhinum sp. PSN259 (assembly GCA_033725935.1). Classification (NCBI taxonomy): domain Eukaryota; kingdom Fungi; phylum Ascomycota; class Sordariomycetes; order Sordariales; family Podosporaceae; genus Cladorrhinum; species Cladorrhinum sp. PSN259. The sequence continues at coordinate 184,535 of MU867125.1, forward strand.
TTATTAAACGTATTTGGCTGTGACTTACCGTCTTGATTCTCCTATCATGTGGAGTACTGTGAGCCTTGAGGGCTTGGAAATATCCCGATGTTTTGTATCTGTAGAGAGCTCGTACGACCCATGCGTTACATTTTGACGGTTCGTTGGTGTAGTTCTGTGCACAGGAGCCTTTGTCGAAAAATAAGAGACATTCCTCGATATAAACAGGCCCCTCTGAAAGTGTAGACACCTTCCAGGATGTCAAAAGCTCCCCGTCAGCAAACGCTCATGATGCTGACGGGATGGAGTTTTCCGGGTTTATTTCCCACAATAAACCCTCTCTCCGGCTTCAGTTGTTCGAACTCTAATTCCTCTTCCACCTCTGAAACACTCATTAAGTCCGCCCCTCCATCGCCTTCCTCGCCTCCTCAAGTTCATTCTCAAGCGCCAACACCCTCATCTTCAAGTGATCAACCTGCTCCACCTTGTTCTTCATCAACCCCTCAACAGCCTCAAGCCGCCTCTCAATCTCCTCCATCCTCCTCCCTCCCAATACTCCACCAGCATCTTCCTTCCCAAACACCTCCGGATCAAACCCCACACAGACAGCCGTAGCATAATCCCCATCATGACTGATACTAACCAGCGCCATCTGATCCTCCATTCCCTCCTCTTCATTACCTCTGATAACAACAACCGGTGCATCACTCCCATTATCTCTGTCCAGGGTCTTCTCCTCATTACCACCAACCCCGTCCGCCGCTTTACCGTCAACATTCTTATTCCCACCACCACCACCACCACCACCACCACCCCGGCCCAAAACCTCAACATCACCCACCACCAGCCTCCTCCACGGATGAGCCTTGACCGCAGCCTCCTTCGCCGCCCACCTGCCCGCAAGGAAGACGCTGGCCCTCTTCAACGATGCCTCGTCGTCGTCTTCGTCGTCGTCATATCCCTCCACGTCCGTCACGGCACCACCACTCTGCATGATGGCCCTCAAGTACGCCCTCCTCGCGACGCCCTCCTCGATCTCCCTGGGACTCAGCACCCTCTTTATGAACCTTTTTGCCCGCGCATTATCACCACCACCACCACCACGATCACTCATTACTTTGGGCCGCAGAATCCCCTCAATCCTCGAAATCGCACATATGTCAATCCCAATCCGTAATCCCGATAACGGAAACGGAAGTGATCCTGCTGATCTTTTCAAGGTTGGCTTGCTTGTTGTTGTTGATAAGAAACGGGGTATCGACATTTTGTGGACCATCATGCTTGAAGCTTATTATCGCAGAACGAACCTCCCCCCTCTAAAAAAGAAAAAAAAAGAAAAAAGAAATTGAAAGGGAAGCCCGTAAAATGCTAGAGTAAAATAGCCGTTGAGGATGACAATCGTGCAGTGGTAAATCGAATTTTAGTGGAGCGCGACAGGGGTTCTGCAGGGGGTTCGAAAAGCTTCCCCACTCATGTCACAAAATGCGCTAGAGATTCTGATTAGGAACTCACGACGTCATAGGGGTCTATGATAAGAAGTAGAAGGCATCACCAAATACTTCAACAGACCTTGATTCTGACAAAAAAGTCATGATTTTGCATGTGTTATTAATGAGTAGGCAACTAGAAAGAAAAAAAGAAAGGAAAAAGAAAGGAAAAAAGGAAAAGAAAAACAAGCAATTACAAAAACGTAAGGCTTTTCCCCAATCCACCACCAATGCACAAAAAACCCCCAACCTCACTTCCACACCAAGTCGCTCTGATTCCCTCATCACACGATCCTTGTCTTCTCATCGGCTCTTTTCTCCCGCTCCTAATCCTCCTGGATCCCGAACTTCTTGCAATCCTTTTTGTAGAATTACTCTCCCAGCAACGGCGCCCTCTCAGTATCCGCCGGCTCAGCAGTCCTCGAAGACCGACCACCCCAGGTAACCTCCCTACCAGTCCACGCAGGAACCGCAACCAACAGAGTAGCGACAAAGAGCACAGCCATGATAGTAAAGGCAAAGATCCACTGGAAAGCAACGATCTGCCTAAAGAACTGGGCGACGCCAAGAGAAGCTGTCAACACGCTGAGTGCAAAACCCATGGTGTAGTCCTTGTAAACAACAATGAAGAAGCCTCCATAAACAAGCACGCTCCACACAACCACATTGGCGATAATTCTCGCCGCCAGACTGTGTCCGTGAGGAATCATGATAGCCCCATTCCAATAAATAGCCACAAAAGTCCAGGCCAGGGGACCTGAAACGGCGGGCGCATGGATGAAGCGGGGGTATGCGTTATGTCTAAAGTATAGAGAGGTGAGGTTGATAAAGTTGATGAGAAGGATTATCTCAGACCACACGAAGTGGGATTTAACAAAGAGGAAGACCCAAACGGTGTGGAGTATGTTGTTGACAATGAAGTGACTTCCCACCGAGGCGGCGGCCGATGCGACCGAGCTGTCAGCCGAGAAGAGGTGCGAGATGTAGCCTAGCTGTAGAATGAAGAGGACGGCAAAATAGATGGAAGTGATGATGGCATTTTGAGTGAAGGCCGAGTAAAAGAGATAGTTCTGGTGCCAGATATTGTGAGGTTTATCATTGGTGGTGGCGTAGTAGACTGACGTGACAACCGAGAGCAGCCAGGTGAGGAGGGTGAGGATTTTGTATGTCGTGATTGAGGTCGACGAATGGGTTTCGCGCTTGGCGAAGGGGTTGACTGTAGGTAGAGGTTAGTGGTTTGTTGCCTGATAACAAGGTCAAAGACTAGAAAACATACTCTGCTGCAAGCGATTCATTGTGTCTGGCAGATGTCGTACTTGAGACGATGATTTGGGATGAAGAGAAGCCAAGTTGAAGAAATGGTGGGGAGTGCAACGTTATGTAGAAATGGGGAAAACAGCAAACGTCCCAGAATGATGAAGAAGTTGGCCACTCCCGCGTGCTTGCTTCCCGGAATATGCGGGGGTGATGCACAATGCAGGTGCGATCAGGACGTGCTGCAGAATGTCTTGGTTTCCAGGTTGAAGGAGCACGGGACGAGATGATGATTGGTCTGGTAGTACATAGGCACTGCGGAATACTTGCCTTTCGTGTTTGAGAAGTTGGTGGGTATGTGTGGGATTCGAGGCGTGCTACTGAATCTCCGTCTGCATCATCTCAATTCCCACTGATTATGATATGTATTCATAGCAAACCTCTTTCTGAGATTCTGATCTTTTTCCCCTCAACATCTCCGGTTTCAAAGTATCAAATCCTCCCTGGAATACAGAGAGAGCTTGCACCTGTCAATGTGAAACGCAGGATGGAGTTGTGAACATTGATGCAGGGCCAAAGGGATCGGGCGATTGCCAACCTCTGATTTGCTGCTGCTTGGCTTTATTCAATTACATCATAATCCGTACCTTCCCCGCCGTTCGTGTGTGATCCCCACTTTTCTTGAACTTTGTGAACCTCTACGGCCAGCGGGGAGGGGTTGATCTTTCCATAACCTAATGTAGACGGGAGTGAGGTTGGTGTTTGACACCGCATTGCTGTTCCGATTTTCTCTTTCAAGCAAAACGTTGGTCTATGAGAAAGTATAATCCTTTTCTTACCTCTTCTTATCAAAAAATGGAAATTCACGTCCGCCTCCCCTATTGATGTGGGGTCAGATCTAGACCTGACCGTTACATGTAGGCGGGCGAGTTGAGACGACATACCTGATTTCATGTTGCAGGACACTAGGAATGAGTGTGAGAAAATGCAGGGTCACGAGATTCATCCGGCATCTGTCCATCACACCTCCCCCGACTCCGGGCAAGGAAACTTGCCAATCTCCGAACTGGGGGCTGTTCATCTGTTCATCACACAACGGCAAGTAGACACGCACAACAGCACATGTTTTCGACGCGCACAGCATCTGCAGCAAGACCCAAGGCAGATTTTCCATGGCTCTCGGACGGAAGAGGCGACTGGTGGTGTATATTGTGGCTTTACACCGCGGTGTATTGAATTTTTGCCAAGACGGCCCTTGTTGACGTCCAGTGGCTGACCTTAACGGTCATGCGGACACCTACAGGGTTTCTTAGCCTATCTTTTTTTTTTCCCTCACCCAGTCCTCACTGCCACCACCATGGAAGTCAACCATCACATATTATTTATCATCTATTTTATTGTATTTTATGTCATGCCCTCTGAGAGCCCGGACTCGTACCCAGTGAAGGAAAACTGTGTCACCATATCAAGTATGTAATCCACATTGCCGCTGTCGCGCACCTTTGCTAATACTTCCTCACAAGCTAACAGTCCTGATTCTAGGTGCGGCATCATGCCTTGCTGGATTAGTGCAAGTCTGTTGAGAAAAGCTGCGGTCAGCATGTCGAATTTTGCATTTCCTTTACAAGAAGACGCTGCACTTACTTTAAGAGCCACAATCCAAATAGCCCATCATCAATGGTCCATTCCTCCACAGTCTTCCCTTCCGAGACAAGTGTCGACTCCTTTCCTATCGCTTTTCTATGCTTGGCGGGCGTTACATTCTTCTTCTCGCATGTCGCTGCTAAGGTAATCGTCGATTGGTGATTTTCGCCCAGAGACTGCGACCCAGACTCTGCATGGCGACCTTCTTTCAGTAAGGCGTCGCTTGTCCAGGCCCCGATCTCAAGCAGATCTATTTCTCGCTTGGACGCAGATAATGTTGCTTGTGGTGGCATGCTCTGTCGTTGGTGTGCTTTTTACACCGAGTTGTCCTACATACCTCTACTCCCCTTTTGCAAAACCAGCGGGGCAAACATCTTTTAACCTCTTCATTCACTACAGCCTTGCCATCAGCTGAACACTTTTCTGAGCAGAAAAGTGTGCCATGGTGGCAATTGCCATCGTCAGTGACGATTTTGTCTTTTTATTTTTATTTTTTATTTTTTACTTTTTCGCTTTTCCTCTGTCCAAATTCCCTTCAAACGTGTGCCGTGACAGATGGTGGTGGTGGTGTGCGCTACCCCTCACACAAGACTTGTACATTTCCATCCGTGAAAAGGCGGCTGAAGGAGGCTACTTCAACTTGCATTAGTGGCGGCCTAGGCACACGCTTGACGGGGCGCAAGGCACATTGTTTTCCATTATTATTGGCGTACCTCTGGATTTACAATCTCCCTATTAGGAGTGGATTCGATTGCCTTATAGGCGACAAGGCGTCCTCACCAGGTTCGCGAACCATTTGAGGCAATCAATTTCGAAATGTCCATTTTTGGTCCATGTAAATTCCGTAAAGCGATGGACGCCAATATATTAGCTCGTGTCCCTGGGTCTTTTCTTGATGCAGCCATCCGGGTCGGACAAGGACATCACCATGGCGCGAACAAGCGGCGTCGACGTTCCCCTCGAGCGTGTGTTCATCAACGATAACCGTACAAACGCACGACGTATTGCCGATGAAACGTGGGAAAAGTTGAAGCCTGTTATTGTTCATCAATACCAAGACAAGACTCTAGATGAAGTCATCGATTACATGAAAGATCACCACGATTTTACCCCGACGTGAGTAACCGTAGCACTACACCGGTACACCAGTGTCTCACTGACAGATCAAAACAAGGCGTCGACAATATGTGCATCGTCTCGGTAAGATCTGGCGCATCACAAAGTACGCACCCAAGGGAGGGAGCGGCCAAGCGACTCTCAAGAGGCCATCGCCAAAACCCCCCTCGCCCATCAATGGGGAGAAGCCCAATGCAGAGACCAAGCCCGTTAGAAATACCGGTGTAAAGTCTCATGACATACATAGCGCTCAGATAGGGGATTCCTCCAAATTGCAGCCCAGGACGCCTAGCCCTTCGTTTCAACAGCCATACCTTGGTCCTCCCTCTCCACTTCCGTCCGACAACGAGCAGGAGCCAGAGCAGTATGAACCTCACCTCGCCACACCTGAAGATAAGGAGAAGCAGCGATTGCTTGCCGAGATTCTTCTCGCTCTCGGCGACCCTCGCTACGCCTTCACCATCTGGGTGACTCTCCACGATGTTGAGCCCCGGGAGGAATACATCATCAATTCTCTCCGCAGCATTCAATCTGCAACGCAAGTAAAGAAGGCCCATGCCATGATAGATGCACACCTCAACCAACTTCGCGAGAGCGGAAAAGGGCTGAGGACAGACGAGGAAGACGACTGGGAAACGTTCCTCTTTGACATTCTGGGTGCCCGCACTTACGACTGGGGTATCTACATCGGTATGGGTTTCCGCCAGATCGAAACTGCCATCCTTAAAAGGGTGAAGGCCGATAACGACGGGCGAGAAGATTTAGACTCTCTCGCAAAACGACCACGAGAACCGGCATTCGATGTCCCTATGTTCCAGTTTCTTTCCTTCGCCCTGGAGAGATACAATGAGCCCGCCATGAATGATGATGAGTTTATTGATGTCGCTGAGGTCCTTCGTCAATTCGAGGATCAACAACCATACAAGAGGGATCAGGGGACCGCAGGCACTCTTTCATCCATCAGTTCTCTTCCAGACTGTCTGGAGTGGTGTATATCTGTTCTCGACACGAACTCTCAGCCGGCCGTAGCTATTGAGAGCACTTCAGACATCAACAACAGGAGCACACAATTCTATTCTCTTCTTTTAACACTTTGGCACGCGTCATGTACCTCTTCCGCTTCCCCAGCATGGGCTCAAAAAACCGAAACCCAATTCGCCATCTCGCCGACCGAGCTACTCAGCACCGTAGCAGCCATGATTATCACCTCGTCGCCTCCCTCTACTTCCCCCTTGTTATCAGCTCAGTCCTTGAGAACACTCTCGACAGAAGACCTCTTAACTGGGTTCAAGAACCGCATCTTCCACTCAACTATTGAGCTCATGAACCGCGTCGAGCCCGAGGTGGTGGTGACGGCCCCTCCTCCTCCTCCTCCTCCTCCTCCTGCCAGGATTTCTCCTACTTCTAACACTTCCATAAACCATAACCTCCTCAACTCGTTAAGGAAGTTCGTAATCGCCACACTTGAAATCCAGAATAATGACCTACCCGATTTGCAAGAAGATACCGCCGATATTGTCTGTCACTTGATTGCCGAGCACGAGGAGTTACCTTCTGGTCCGGGAAGGAATGTGGTACAACAACATGAGGATAGGAGTAGTGGTACGGACAATAGAAGGAGGAGATTAAAAAGGGGAGGCGGTGCTGCGAATGGCAAGCCAAGAACAATAATAATAAAGCATAATGTAACAGGTAAAGGTAAACAAAAGCTCGAGGTTGGTATTAGTGGTGGGAGGAGTAGAAGTGGGAGTAGTGTCGGCAGTGCGGCTGGCAGTGATGAGGATGGAGATAAAATGGATATTGACACTGACGAAGGGTTGGTTGGGAATAGGGTGGATGGGTTGCCGAATTTTGATTAGTAGTACGAGGTATGAGTTACGTATGGTGTTGCAGGACAGAAAAAACGAAAGAATGAAAGGAAGAAGAAGAAGAAGGAAGAAGGGACGTTTTATAAACTTCATGAAGCGGATTTTTTATATATATCTATATAGATGTTGGGCATTGGATTCATTTTATCTTGGGTACGGGGGAAATTTTATTAAGCGATTCTTCTTTTATTTTCTCATTTCCCCCCCGTTCTTCTTCTTCGTTCGGTCCATATCTATACTAAGTAAACTACCGTAGAGTTCCATATACACCCCCTTCCCCCCCCCCCTTTTTTTTTATTTTAAAAAAAAAAAAAAAAAAAAAAAGAAAACATTTACACCTTTTCACTTTCCCTTCGTTATTATCATTTAACATTTACACTACCAAAACTTTTTTATTATTCAAACCAAATCAATATACAGTAAATAATAAGCCATACTAGCCATAACTAACCAAGTTTAATTCTGCCACTTGCATTACAACCAAACTTTATGCGTTTCATCATCCTTCCTTCAACTTACATAAAACGAAAAGGATCCGTGACTTGAATCCTCTTTATACTACCCCCTCAAGAAGATAAGATGGTCGCATATGTATTGTAAGCAATAAGAAAATAAAGTCCACAATCACAACAAAAACACAAAAGCATCAAGCCAATAAAATAAAAATATCCACCCAGATCAAATCACTACATATACCACCTTGCCTGATGATAATAAATAGTGCAAATATCTCTCACAAAAAAGGAAAAGGTTTCATTCAATTAATAATCGCTCGCTGGCTAACAGACAAGAGGCCATCAAATCAAATTAAAAAGCTTGGGGGGGGGGGGGGGGGGGCCCGCCGGGCGGGGGGGGGGGCGGGGGGGGGGTGGGGGGGGGCGGCGGG
>MU867126.1:0-185711 GCA_033725935.1 Cladorrhinum sp. PSN259
GTAGCGGCTTGCACCAGGGCGTAAGTGGTACGGTTAGATAGGGTTTTTCGACGTCTTTCGTATGACGTAGAAATCAAGGGGTTTGGAGGGGCGCTTTAGAACTTATTATATAGAGTAAGAAGATTTTTAGAGTAAATTAAGATATCGTTTAAGTATATAAAGGTAAATCGATTTAAATAAGGGCGTAGGGTATAGTCGATTATATTTTAGAATATCGCCGGGGTATTAGTAGGTTTAAAAGGCATAACCTAATATTTAAAATATTTATAATGAGTCTTAAAAGCTATTTTTTTATTTATCCTCTTCCTTAATCCGGATATAGCTAAAGGCTATCGGAAGATTTAAACGATTTAATTATTAGGCGCTAGCTAATTTATTTTTATTTCTTTAATAAGCGGTAACGGATATTTATTCTTATTTTTTTCCTTATTTAATTATCGATAATTAATTATAATCCTCAAGTCTATTATTCCCTTTTTAGGTATAAATAAAATAGGATAGGCCGCCTTACTTTATAACTTTTAAATAAATCCTTTTAATAAATTTTCCTTAATATATTCTTATAAAGTTTAGTCCTATTATAGTCTTAGGTAATATGCCTTATAATATTATAATTTAGCTCCTTTCTTTAGTTAAATTTTATAGTCGAAAGAGGTTTTTATAAAGAGCTCGTTCTTTATTCTATATTTCAAGACGGTAAAATTATAATATTCTTTTAGAATATTACCGAGGTTTTCTTTTTCCTTTAGAAGTTTATATCCTAAGTCGTCGCTTAGGTTATCCTCTAGCTTTTTTAATCTGATATATATTACCTAACCTTCTGGTTCTTTAAGGTGCGAGGGTCCGCTTTTAGATACTCCCTTATTAATTAATATTAGCTTGTTATAGCTTGTATATCTTATATATTTAGGGAACCTCTTATCCCTCTGGGTACTTAGGAGCTTTATTTAATTCGGTTTTATTTACTTATTTGGTATTAAGCCTGGAATTAAGTTAGTTATTCTTTTAATTAATATCCGGGTTATATTTCTTTAATTAAGGATGTCTTAAAATTATATTATATTTAGGACCTATAGGTAAGATATCGAAGTTTATTTTTTACGGGTTATCGTTTACTGTAATTAAGAATATTATTTTTTATAAATTAATTCCTTTATTATAATTAGCTGTTTGCCCTTTATTGGTCTTTATTTAATAAGGTTATTTCTTTATAATTTATAGTATTTTTTCTATTTTATTTACGAATGAGGGATTAATAATATTAATTGTGCTTTTTAAGTCGATTATTATAATAGCTCGATATTCTTTTTCCTTAGAGTCTGTCTATTATACTTCTAGGGTTAAAGTATTTTAGTTTCTTAATACCGTAGCTTTAGCGATTATTTCGTATTATGCTGTGGAGGTCTTTTTATTAGGTCCGGCTCGCGGCCTCCTGGTACGAGTTATAATCTGTTATTATGGAATTAATCTGTTTTATTTAGGCCTAGGAAGGCCCGTTGGCCGTTTTCTGCCTAAGGGCCTCTGGTATATATCTATTGAGTATCGTAATACTATGCCCTAGCCTTAGCTTCTTTATATTTATTATATTAGTGGTAGTAGTAGTTTCGGAATTCGGAACGGCTTTTATGCTAGCATTTTTCTAGAATTATATATTCGATAAGTAAGATATCTTCGTCTTTTGTAATCTTTCTGTAATTTTAATAAGACTCTATTTCCTTTTCGTATACCTTTAATTTAGGTATATTATTTCTTTTATACGGGAAGAATTCGTAATAGGCCTTAAATCGATAGTGTATTTTATACTGATTGTAGATATAGTCGAATTATGCGATGTGGTAGTGTAGTCTGTGTAAGTGATATGAGAGGGGAGAGTCTTCGGGATGAAGTCTTGCCTCGATGTACTCTCGTGGTCGTCCTTCTCTATAGATCGTATATTGTCCTAGTCTGGTGAAGTTAGCGACCTTTTCTTCGTTAGTTACTTATTAGCCTTATTAGTAGGAGATCTCGTAGAGATTCTTATCTTTTGCTTTTTCGGCATTATAGGCCTCGTCGGCAGCTCTAATATATTGTAGTTCTTCTGAGGCTATAGGTTCTCTTATCGGGAGGGGTTCGAGGGCGTAATCTAAGGCTTTTTCTAGCTTGTAAAAGGTTAGTCCTTGGGGGTTATTGGGTATAAGGTTTTCTATAGTTATATGTCTAATTATTATGCCGAAAATATTGTCTTTTTTACTGCTCTTTTCCTTATAGAGGGTATCTTCCTCGTCCTTTTAATAAGCTATTCTAACGGTACGATCGTTTTCTGTAAATTGAACGTGCTTTTATTCGGGGATTAGTTTAAATTTTCTTAGGGCTTAGTAATCTTATATATAGTGGCTTATTTTATTATAGTTAAAGTATTTAACCTTAGATTTATTTTTAGGCTTATTATTATATTTGCGCTAGTAACAGCTTGCAATCTATGAACTTGGCGACAAAACGTACGAAAATACCATCATTCAATCGAGCTTAAAAATCTCTATCCCTCGACGACGGCTTCCAACCGGCGGGGGGCGTAGCGCGTCGCCGCGATGCCTCCAAAGATGGGGGGAAGAGGCGGGGGAAAGAGGGCGACCGCGATAAGGAAAAGTCCTGTAATAGGGCTTGCCCCACTGCCCGGAAGATCCCAGCCAACCAGAACGACGCTAATTAACGAAGAAGACGAGGAAATGGAGGAGGGCGCTGATAAAAGCGGAGATAATGAGGATGAGGACGAGGATGAGGAAGTGTAGCGGAAGCTTTTAGAGGGACTAGAGGAAGAGGGTATTGCAGGATTGCTAATGGACTTAGTCCCGGGAAAGGATAATAATAAAGCGTTTTATCTAATCGACGAGCTCGTAAGAAAAATCGCGAGGATGCGGATAAGAATCGCGGTCTTAAAAGAGAAAGGTCCCTTCTCGAAAGGGGCTGATTTCGGGGCTCTATAGAAGGCAATTATAGAAGAAGTTCAGAAGGCAATCGGGGGGTTAAAAAAGGAGGTTTAAAAAGTAAAGAATAAGGTAAAGAAAGCACTAAAAGTCAGCTCTCAGAAAGGGGGGCCGGGCATAGGAGCCCGCACTTAGGCGGCAGTGGCTGCCGAAAAGCCCCTAAAGAAGGTTATACCGGGGCGTATTAGGAAAGAGGTCTTAATACGTAGCTTAGTCGCGCCGGCATTTGCCCGGCGGTCTTTTTAGGAGATCGTTTAGGCAGTAAACGGAGCGTCTAAAAGGAAAGGGGCAGTTACGGCGAGGAAGCTTCCGAGCGGTAACGTGGTGGTCACTTTCTAAGAGGCGAAAATAAAGGAATGGTATACGTAAGACGCGAATAAGGAATAGATTATAAAGGCATTCGGAAAGGAGGTAAAGGAGGTAAAGAAAACCTTTACGGTCTTAATAAAAGGGATATTAAAAAGGGATCTGAAGAATACGATGGAGGTAGAATTTAGTAAAACGATTGGATTAACGATAGTTAAGAGAGTTAAATTTCGAATCCCGGTATTAGGAGGAATAACGAGGGCAACGGCGTTAGTTACGATGACTAGCGAAGAAAAGGCGAAGAAGGCTTGCGACGAAAGGGTCGTTTAGCGAGCCTAGATATTATACTACGAGCTATACTAGGCAGTCTTATAAACCACCTAGTGCTATAAGTACTGGGGATGGGGACATACCCAACGGTTCTATAAGAAATCGGCGTTATGCCTACGGTATGGTATAACGGCTTACGGGGAGGGTAAGAGGGCAGGAGAGGCCTAGTGCCCTACCCATAATAATTAAGCCAGCCTAAGATATTCGAATTATATAAGGAAGCACCCGGCCTAGGTACGGTAGTGCCCGGAAGCAATAAAAGCCCGGAATGCAGCTAGGGAGGCGTATCAGTATCGGCCGAGGACATTCGACCTTACTCTGCTAGAAAAACAAAATCAGGAGTAACGATAGATAACCTTTTAGGGAGGAGGCGAGGAATACCAAGTAGTAGGAAGAAAACGGCCGAGGGGCCGACCCCCCTTAATGGCCGTTACGGCAAAGCGAGCGGCGAATGATCCAAGGCAGGGAAAGCTGAATTTAGTAACGAGGGATACGACGGGGCCTGGCGTGGCCACTGGTGCCCCGGCTGCTACGGCGGCCGCAGACCAGGATGTAGGGATGCAGGAAGCTTAGTCTAAGACGGCTTCTTTTTACCTGTAGTACGAAGAAGTCAAGAGTTAAGGCCTTAAAAGGAGGGTATAGGTTTTTCACCCAGCCAGATAACTGGCATGGTTTTCCTGTACAATAAGATAGCTAGCAGGACCGGCGAACCTTTGACTAAAGGGCAATCGGTAGTACGAAATATTTTTTTATTTATTTCTTTAATATAGCGAGAATAACTTATAGGTATAATATCCCTAAAAAGATTAATAACGTCGGCGTTAAAATAACGACGTTCTTTAATAAAGCATTATTACGATTTCTTTTTCGGAAGGTTTTCCTATACTCTATTAGCAGATATTTTAAGGGTTAGATAGAAGAGGAAAACTTATAGTCTTAGCGATAAATTTCTTAGCGTTAGAAAGTCTTCGGGATAAAGACTATAAAGGAGGGGAAACGTATTATACCCCGCGCGTAAATCTCCCCCGTATACGGACCCTAATATAAGGTATTATATAGCCTATAGCCAATTACTAGGCTAGGAATGGAAAGACCTATAAAGTCCCGATATAGCTAATCAGGGATTGACTACACTAATTACGATCCGAATATTGCAAGTAGCGAAGTCGTAAAGTTAACTATACTAACTGCAGAAACTAAGGTGTAAATAGAGCAGTTAATAAAGTTAGTATATAATATACTTAGGAAAATATATATAGATAGCTTTATTATAAGGTAGGGGAAGTGCTAGGCACTTCCTATCATAAGGACTTGGTTCCTTACGTAAGCAATATAACGTTTATTATCTATAATCTTCTTTATAGTCCTATACTTTCTTTATAGAGGAGTTTACAAAACTACCTATTAGTTAATAGTAATTAACCCCGTCTGAAAGCGTCCCATAATCTTCGATTCCCCTATTATATTACCCTAGGCGTACTGCCTTGCAGTCTGAACCTTATCCGGTATAGGTTATAACACGTAGCTTAACCTTTTAGAATATCTTATACGGATATTCCTTAATTATAAAAATAAACGTATTTTTATTTATAATTCCTTAGAACATAAGGCTATTACCTTCGATTATAAAATCGAATAATGTACCGGAGATTTCGGCGCATTATACCTTAACGAAATATTCCGCTAATATACTATCGCGGTCCTTTATATCTTATTTTAAATCGGCTAATATAGTCTTATAGCTAATGCTATTTAAGCGCTTTATAATTTCTTAACGGAATTATAAGTACGTAGGCTTTTACGGCTCCTTATCGTTATTATTTACGGTAATTATATACTTTTCCGCCGTAACGGAATTTAAACGGACCGATATACGTCGCGATTATTTAGCTATTAAGGCTTCTTTATTCCGCATTAATAGGTATTTAAAGGAGCCCGTAAAACGGACTTCCTTATAGGCGCGCTTTTAGAAGGTATTATCGTTATCCTCGTTTTTATTAATAATTTCGGTATCGCCGTCGTCGGCTATATCGTATTAAATGTTATTAACGCGAGGGTACGGGGTATTAAGGCGGCTAATAATTCGGCTAGTCGTAAGCTTTAGGGTACCGTTAAGACCGGAGGGTCCGGCACGCTCTTTACCGTAATTACTTATTGTAATTATCGCTTAATAAGGTTTCGTAATTAAGTAGCTATAATAATATCGTAACGATTCGGTAATCGATTACTTAATTAATCGTTAATTATAAGGTTCTTTTATTTTCGGGAATATTCTGAGCGGCCTTCTTAGGCAATAGTATTAATCTTACGATTATTACGAAAAAAGTAGTAGTAATAGCTATAGAGCTATAAATTAGTTTCTTTATTATTGAAATCGTAAGATAAAGAAGAAAAAAAGGAAACGGGCAAAGTCCCGTTTAGCAGTGGGAAGTTAGTCCTACTCCCACTTATCTGCCAGCTAGTCCCGCTAGCTAGCGTACGATTCTGTTATCTACTCTATATATAGCTCTGACATCCGTCATAAGTATTATATTTTATAAAATAAATGGTTTTTTTAATAATAAGGCTAATGCTAAAACTATAATAAAAATAAAAAATAAAAAATAAAGACTATAATAATAACGGATCTTTTAACGATATCTTTTTTAAGAATTAAATATATAAGGAATAAAGCTTTAAAAACTTTAAAGCGTAATTAAAAATGAAAGTTAAGTTTTTTAAAGGACCTTTTAAAGGAACTATTAAATCCTTTATAATAAAGATTAAGAAAAGGGAATCATTTTATATTTAAAAGGAATCGCTTTATAAACGTTTTCGAACTTATAATATTTACTTTTAATAACGGTAAAAGGCGATAATTACTAAAGATAATATAATTTTCTTTCAAGCACGTGACTTAATACCGGATCAGAGTAATCATAATAAATTATATAACTAAATAGTAGATAAATGCTTTATACCTAAAGGGGTAATTATACAAATATAAAGTTATATATTTATATATTTTATATTATATTATAGATAATATCTTTTAGCTTATAACTCCCTATATAAGCTCTCTTCCCTTTATCGAACTTTTTACTTTATAACCTTATTGCTTATAATAGAGTGTCATTAATCAAGGACGTTACGTCTTACGTAACTATGTATAGCGTATCACGAGTTTCCCGCTAATCTTACGCGTATTAAAACGTTTTAAATATTATCATAACGTATAATTTATTTATTACTCTTAAAGCATATTATATAATACATTCTCAAAGTAATTGGCCTCGCCTTAACAAGCCGCAGCATTCGCTAATTATAATTTAGCGCACGGACTAATAATTTATCCGTTAATTCCCGGTACCTTGCGTATTAGCTGCTAGATCGTAAAGTTAACTGCTAACAATAAATACTTTCATTCCTCGGCCCCATACCACAATTTTACCTTTTCTCCATTCCTCCTTTCGTTTCCTCTAGTTCTTACTTCGTAGATCCTAACTTATGGCAAAAGTACTGCACTCAAGCTTAGACATATAACGCGACCCGCAACGCGACCAGCCACCCTCGACGCCGGTATTTGAGGGACGGATCAACTTGCAAGTCTTTTAGATTAATACGCAACTCTCTCTCTCATCCGCTGCGCTAGGATATACACCTAACTGAGTTCGAGATTCGCGGACTGAGGAAGCCGAAACAGGGGGAGGAGCTCAGTTCAGCCAGCTGCCTCGTGCCGCGGACATCGCTCTGGGCTTTTTTGTTGCCCTTAGGCCATCGAAGCCTCACCACAAACCGACACTGCGGCGTTAAACCGCCCAGAGCGATTAGCTCGAGCTTGCGTCCGTGATCTTGGAGGTTCTTACTGCTAACTAAGACGCTAGCTTTATACCCTCTCGCACTAGCCTCGAGGAACGCATCTCTTTTAGCATCTCTCTCTCTCGGCATCACCGTCTCGCACTTCATGAGGCACACTGGTTGGGCGCTTCAGAGCCTGCCTGAATTCACGTCTATATCAGCTCACATTGTTTTGCGCGTTCCAGAACACTTGTTGCAGAAGGGCGCCCATGGGATAAGATTGAGTCAGCCTGCCGCAGAGATCTCCGCGTCGTCGATCGGCAGCACGTCATGGAGCGAACTGGTGTAGTAAGTTAGTGTGTGGCGAGCAGGCTGGTGGCAAAAACAAAGTTAGTATAAAGTAGTCACTTCTCCCAGGCCCTCTAATTGAGCAAAGATATTGAAAAATAGTTAGAGTTGTAACATAAAGGGAAAAAGTAAGAAAAGTTAACTTGCATTCTATCTGAACCCATTTTATAAGAGAGAATATAAAACGCTATCTCTCTATAACACAAAATTCTACCGATGCGACCAGGCCACCGAGCAGACAGTCCTGCCATGGCCCTTTAGCGTCGACACACACTGGCCGGTCGCCGGATCCCAGATCTTAACTGTATTATCGCGCGAGCCGGACGCCAGCCGGGCCGCATCGTACGACCAGGCCACCGACCAGACAGTATTGCTATGGCCGTTTAGCGTCGACACGCACTGGCCGGTCGCCGGATCCCAGATCTTGACTGTGTTGTCGGACGAGCCGGACGCCAGCCGGGCCGCATCGTATGACCAGGCCACCGAGTAGACAGAATTGCTATGGCCCTTTAGCGTCAACACGCACTTGCCGGTCGCCGGATCCCAGATCTTGACTGTCTTGTCGTACGAGCCGGATGCCAGGAGTCGTGTGTCTTTTACTCGTTCGTTGATCATCTGCCAAGACAAAGGATATTTAGTGGTCATCGGTCCATTTCATGTCCGGAAACCCCGGGGGCTTGAGGTTTGAGACTCACTAAGGTAGGAGCTGGCTTGGGCTGAGCCCGCCTTTGCCACTGTTCCTCCTCCTTGAGCCGCGCCAGCCGAGCCGCGTCTTCTTGTTCGGCCTTGGTCCTGGCTTTTTCAATTCCTTCCTTTGTCTTGCGCTCTTCTGCTTCTCCAGCCTTGCGCTCCTTGACCTCCTTGCCCAATACAGACGTTGCGGGTTTAGCCGACGAGAACGTCCGTTGCAGGTGGTGGATAGGTAAAGCCTGCACTGGCGCCATTGGATCACTCCGCGGGTTCGTGCCCTTGCCTGCAACTGAGGCATTGTCGTATGTGTCTTCCCAACCGTCCCTTGGCTCGATGCTCCACGAGTCAGCTGCCGTTGTTGCTTCGCCCATAGGATTAGCTTCCAGCCTAGTTATCATATATGAATATCGTCAGCATGAGTACCTCGCGTACACGTACAACTTGACCGGCAATAAACCAAGACTCAGGAAGTACCTTGGCGTCGATGCGGCGTAAGGAGCCAGCCAACGGGAAGAGAGGACTTGTTTAATGGCTGGGCGATGCTCGGGCTGCCCCGCCATGGCACTCTGGACGAAGCTGCCACAAAACCAAGTCAACGCGCCTAGTACATCATCAGGAAAAGGTGCCTGGCTCCTGGCGTAATCGAGAACCTGGTTCGGCGAGTAAAACGGTGGGGAACCGGTGCGCATGCAGCAGGCAACAGCTCTCGGTGTGCCTTGCGCAGGCCATCAATACGCTCGAGACGGTGGTGCAGAGAGACGTCCTCTCGCGGCCGAACTTGTTCGGCTTTGGGTTCAGAGCGAAAAAGGCGGCATGGGTGAGAAAGAAAGATACCGTGGATGGCATTATTACGGACCTCGAGGCGTAGCAGGGCCGCGCCGACCCCTCGTGGTTCCTGATCATGAGAATTGCTGATCCCATCATTGACAATGAACTCGCCAAAGCGCGTGTCGTCGAAACAAAGACGCATGGCCTGCCCACCGCTGCAAAACAGCCCTTCGCGGTCGCCGCGGGCCTGCGGAACGTTTTGTCACCCAAACCCGAGCAGACGAAGTCTGTGTTCTTGACCGACACGCCGATGCAGTGGCGCAACATTCCCTTCTCCAGCGTGAAGGCAGGGCGGCTCGAAGGAGCCGGTGATGCGAGATGGTATATCGTGGACACTGTCGAGATAGGGGCGGCGGCCCAGGTGCGCGATGTCGCTCGAGATGTCGGCACGTTAGCGGTCAAGCTCTCCAAGGCCGACCCGCTCGCTTTCGGTCTGCTCAACTGCAAGGGAGCCGTTGCGGTACCACGTCAAAGACGCGAGTCTCGTCATCCGATCTCGCGGCACCCTAACCAGCACGACTACGAGTGCTTCAAGTTCATCTTTCGGATCCCCGAGGGCATGGAGGTGTTACAGTCGCTCCGGCACCTGCTGCTCAACTCGGACGCGCACATCTCGCTCTCCCGCAAGGTTCGCATGGCGCGAGGGCTTGCCAAGGCGGTCAGCTATGTGCACGCCTTCGCTTTCGTGCACAAGAACGTACGACCAGAATCGGTGCTGTGCTTTGAGAAGCCAGAGGAGAACCCCTCACTGCCGTCCTTGCACAGCAGCAGCGCTGCCAGCATCAGCTGTCACGACAGCCACGCCTTCCTAGTTGGCTTCGACGCGTTCCGCGCCTCGACAGCCGACACGCTCATGGCGGGCGACATGCGCTGGGAACGCAACGTGTACCGGCACCCACTACGACAGGGCAACGACCCGGCCGAGAAGTACCGCATGCAGCACGACATCTACAGCCTCGGTGTATGTCTGCTCGAGCTCGGACTGTGGGAGTCCTTTGTCGAGTACACGGAGGGGGGCGGGGCTCAAACCCCTCAACCCAAGCTCGGCGGGACATACGAAAACTTCCAAGCGTGGATGCAGGAGAAACCCATGGCTGTAACAACGACCACAACTAGTACTGGGCGTGCGGATGATACTGCGTCTAAATCCCGCGGGGATCTCGCTTTCTAGCTAAAAGATTACCTTGTCGAGCAGGCCCAGACCAGGCTGGCGCCGCGCATGGGCGAGCGGTATGCGCGCGTCGTGCTGTCGTGTCTGGCATGCTTGGATGAGGACAGCGAGGATTTTAGCGGGGCCGCGGCCGAAGACACGAGCGACGAGGCTGCCGCGCTGTGCTTCATCGAGAATGTCATACATGCGTTGGACGAGATCGCGGTGTGAGGTTGCAGTAGAGTCCTAAACTTTTAGAGTGCAATAGGGAACTCAGGTGGTCCCTTTTGCTGATGCCAGCAACGGTCCCAACACCCCGCTATTGTCCTTTTTGCTCTGGCCTTTTATTTTATGACGCTCACTTTCGAGGGATAAGTTAGGCGTCACGACCCAAGAAACGGTACGGGGGCCCCACCCCGGCCCAAGGCATCCACTCAGAATGTAGGAAAGGAGCGCCAATCAGAGAGGTCCCGATGTCCCAGGCATCACTTCTGACCTTTATTATGTAGCCCAGCCACTACGGCATCGAGTAGTCCCTTTGTCACAGCAGTATGATAAAAGTACTGGACTGTAACACTGCTTGCACTGAAGCATCTTCCGACGGCTTACGTTCTACCTGACCACACACCTACCTCTCCAGGTTGAACACAATCCGGAACTCTGTCCTTCAGGGTTCGGGTTACGCCGTTCGTCACATTGGGCGAACCGCCGCCCAACAGATCTGCGTGTCAGAAACTCTGCAACATTGCTGTGATCACTACAGAGCGATCAGAAAGGCGGTTGGAGTTGCTTGATTGTCCCTGCTCTCTAGCTTCGCCAGAGAGCTACCTTTGTATATCCGAGTGCATAAACTAGATGGCAAGGTTGCGGCTGATCAACGATTTGACGCTTCCCCGGTCAGGGCCACGATTCACTCCGTGGATCGTGCTCTCCTTTCTAGCATAATCTCGCCTGATACAATAATCCCTACTTCCCAGTCCGAGGAGTGTATATTATAAGAGATCGGGAAACTTTTGGAGAGCGCTGACTAGAAGGGGGAAAATGAGCAATTGAAAACGAAGAATCCTGTCCAACGGACTCAAAACGGGGTCACGACTGGAGTTCAAAGGAAGAAACAAACGGGCCGCTTCTTTCAATTCATGCTTAAAACATTTACAGTCGGGGATGAATGTTGGCTCCCGAGGAATCGTCATGCACCGTATATCTCAATAAGCTGGATTTTACTTCTGAACCGTGCACGGCACCAAGCTACGCAAAGCCACTGCTCTAAAAACCTACGTTGAATTGGAATAAACTTAAGGCGGCACTTACAACGGTATTTGTGGGGGGGGGGGGGGGTATAAGGTATAAGCAGTTGTAATATCTGGGACATCGTGCTCCTCCGCATCTGCCGAGGGCTCGACTTTCGTGTTCTGCCGCCAGCTGCCGTTTTCGTCTCGTCCGCCTTCTCATCTTTGAGGCCTTAGTATTATATGCCGCCAGCCCTCTTTTCTTGCTCTAAGTTATACCGAGTTACCGCTTCCGCTACTATTTGCACCGGTCTTCTACCCAGGCACGATCTTGTCTATCTCAGATAGGACGAACTCAACCCTAAGCCAACGATGATCCGCCGCGGCCGTAGCTAGAAATCCGGAATCTCGCCTCATAAATCATGCGTTTTCGTCATTTCTTGTAATCTCAAGGAAGTCGTAGTAGGCTCTGGGAGGAGCGAATTAATGGGATTGAGGTGAAACTAAGACATTGGGGAGCACCCTGTGGCTATCCGCCATATCTACGGGGCACTTCTTCCTTTCTCTCGCTCCTAAAAACTTTGACTTTTGGATATATTATGCTCAGTTGTATTCCTATAGGTAGCCCTAAACTTAACAATAGGAAAAATTCCAAAAATAACAACAATAAAAGAAAGAAATAAAGAAAGAAAAAAAAAAAAAAAGGGGGGGATTGAAAGTTGCGTTGACAATCACAAAATCCGAACCCGATATCCTCGCTCGGAGCCCAGATACTCCCCTACGGTAAAACCAGCCTTAGCTTCACTGGGTCGCCAGCCCCGCGGGTGGTGGGACATCTCAAGGCCACATCGACGAAGAGTAGATGGATCTAGATCATCAGGAGTGAGCAGTATGTGATATACACGGTCAACAGAGGCCCCGTGTCGATCAGCGTCGTAATCCATATAAGATTCCCGATAAAGGGGGAGAATATAGAGGTTGTCCATGGGGCACAATTCGGCGTCGAGCAGCACTTTGTCTTTTCTCTTTACTAACCGGTATCGTTCAGGGAAGCGATCATCAGGAGGGCTGGCGGGAACATATTTCTTCAATGGGCCCTCGACGATCAACAGCCCGCGGACCGGCTTCCTCGGGTCTTTATCATCGGTTGCGCTTTCGCAATGGACGATCTGGGCAATAGGATCAAACCCTTTTCTCGACCACTCTGGTAGTGACACTGGGCCGTCAACAGAGGCCCAAGACCATGTTGGCGCCCTCGGCGGATGGGGCCGCACACCGGATGCCGAATCCACATGCCACGCAAGTTGTGGGAGGATGTCTCCATTGTTCCAGATTCCACAGTGGTATGTGCCGCTCCATCGCCGTCCCAGCGTTTCAGCGATTCCCAATATTGCTGGGAGCTTGTCCGAGGCGTAGCTCAGAGACCGCTGTGTATAATTTCGCAGGACAGGGGCCCAATTTTGCAGCGGTGTCTCCGCTGAGGAAATAATGTTCCCCATGCTGTGATATGCCATGCCGTTCTTGAGCGAGTCCGGAAACGTCTCACCGGCGACGTTAGTATTACACTCCCAGAAGACTTGATTCTCTGCAAAGTGCAAAATCCTGGGCGACAACAGCCGCTCCTGCAGAACCCAAGCTCTCTGCTGCGAGTCAGCAGGCGGAACCACGGGGTCGACGTCTGGGCCGGTACTCACTGTTTGTAGCGGTGAAAGCTCTACCGCCGCGGTAAAGTAATCTTCCTCAACTAGAACAGCGTTTCGGGGCCCCCCAAAATCAAGAACAAGCGGCCCAACAAGCCGCTCGCTCGTTCTCGTTCGGAAGAGATCCTCGCCGCTGTTCCGAGAAGCCGTTGCCGAAATATTACACCAAGCGTGTCGATACACCTTATGCATGAGTTGAGCTTCTTTCGCCCAATCCTCTGGCTCGTCTTGGATGATGCAGAGGCTATCGATCCACAGATATCGGACTTGGAGCTTTCGGGCAGCCTGGACGGCGTGTTCAAAAGTTCGCGGCAAGTTCGGAATCCCGAGCAAGAAGTTTGCATGGTTGCCCTTCTTGAGCATCACTGGGTTCCCACCGCCCCAGCAGTGACTCAGCGTCACGTAAACGGCCGTTTACCTCGTTCTGCGAGGTTTCCACCAATTTGATAACTCCAACCGTGCCAGACTCTGTGCTCGCAATGCCAATATCAAGAAGGCGGGTTGGATACCAAGGCCCGCCTGCATCGCTTTCCTGACATCTCTTATGGTTCAGCGTACAATCCGCGATCCACTCCTGCGCCCTCTCCCACACGGAGACAGAATCGGTGGAAGGTCCGACATTGTAAATCTCGGTCCTAACCTTCCCTAGAGCTATACGTCCGCACCTAATCAGTTGCCATCACGGAAACGGTTTTGAGCCGCTACTAGATCAGAAAAATAGACATACCAGCGCGCAACATCGAAAGCCTTATTCCATGCCCAGATCTTGTGATGCAAATCAAAGGAGGGCGTGACCCATGATAGGAGATTTCGCATTCAAGGAACGTTTCCGATTCCAGGGCAGGGTCGCCGGAGTCCAGAAGAACGGATGACGGCATAAGATCCCTTAGACGGCAGCAAATATAGCAGTCCTTGTAAATCGCATCTTCCCACTCTCGACGAGATTTGTGGTGCTCATTGCCGCCCAAACTAACCACATCGCCATCATACCCCAGTTGGAACACGGCGCCGTCGGCAATATCAATATACTTGTAACACCTGAAAACGCACTCTTTGCAGATATCGCAGAGGGTTAATAGAGGCTCCGTCGCATCTTGAATGATTTTAGCGACTGGGCCTGCTGAGTGTTAGTAATAGGTTGTAAGAACGGGTGACCAAAACCGGGTCTTTCCCTACCTTCCTCGTCCATCATCTCGAGGCTTATCCAATTAAGTGGTGTAACAGATGCTTAGATCCTTGAAAACACCAGAGCTTGACAGGAGAGATTCTGTGTTTTCAAGGCTCGAATTGCCAAAATAACCTTCCATTGCCCCCAAGTCCATACCTTAGTCTCCTAAACATAAGATCGGGGCTCGGAAGCACTCCTGCTTCACCCCCCCCCCCCCCAACTTCTGATCTTTTCCACGTCTTTCCATGCAGCAGTCATTCCACCAATGGCAAAACCTTTGACAAACTGCCGATGCTGGTTTTTTCAAGTCTGCTCCATTGGATGAAACATTATATTCTTGGCGCCTCGACGCACAAATTTATTTCTAGTCTGTTCGAAAGCCACTAGCGGAAGTTAAGGGTGGTATCGCCTGCTGGCAGAAGGTACATGTATTCAAGCACAGACAAGTATTGGTGGATAGAGGTGATCCATCTTACAAGGCGAGAAACATTAGCTAAAATCTGTATGGTAAAGGCGATTAGTAGCGAGGCGTGCAGTAAATTTGGGTCATCCGAGCTGAAATTATGTCTTCCCTCTGTCTTGGGAGCAAGCAATTAAACACCGGAAGATATTGATTAAAAGAGCGCAGTGTGTTTTCGCAGTAATCATACAGATGGCATGTTTGAGGTAAGCCGCGGCTCCCCAAATCTTTCAGACCGCCTGCTAACGAACTGTGACCCAACAGGAGATATTCAGCTTCTGCGAACATTAGCCGCTGCTACCTAGTTAGAAGAGTGAGAACCAGTCTGTGTTCAAGGAAATGGAAAGATACAACTTAGGCGTATTGTTTTAAAGTCTATATCCTTATCCGGTGTAGATTATGATATCAGACTTATAGGTCTGTCTATCCCTAATCTAACAATTGGCTGGAGTATCCTCTGTATGCTCCCTACTTAAATATTAGGTTATAATGATTGCCTTATAATATATATCTACTTCTAGTGCAAGCTATAATAAAATGTTATAATGATTAAAAACAATCACAAGAAGTGAAAATGAAGCGCTATAATAAATGTGGTTCATAATGCTATTAGCTAAGCAAGCTGGGAAAAAAAGGGAATTGAAGATAATTATTATTATTGTCACCCTCCGTTCACATGATGTATCTGTACTATCTAGATATTCAGAAGGAGACCGCAACAGCAATGGAAGCGCCTCAAAAGCTTTCGTTTACTTTGAAAAAGTTGGGGTTAATGGCGAGAAGCAGGAATAATTCATGCAGTGAGTCCTCTTTCGTCTTAAATATGTCCCATGACCATAGATACACCACCACATTATAAAGTCTTCACGCCACCGTGGCTAGGCATTGGGACGGGTGTAACCTTGACCGCCGTAAATATTTGGCCCATCACCATGTGCTGACGTTTTTTACCACTTCACAGTGCGCAACTGCATAATTGGCCCTATGCGAATGACATGTGGCTAATCTTGCCGTGATGCCGTAGCAGCAGAGCCCTTGCCTCTTCATGGATGCCTCCTGGCCACAGGTTTCATCTAAAATATCACCGTGGAGATGCCAAGTTATTGCCTCAAGCATCTACTCTCCGTGGCTCATAGTTATTTTCTGGAGAGGCTGGACTGGTACAACATCCTCCACACAAGGTACAGCAGTACCAGACTCGGCGGAGAAGGTCGGCCAACGCTAAAGATTGATTCCCTTGGCCCATGTGTACAAATTCGCGTAGTGAGCTTTGAGAATATACGCATGACCATGCTTTTTGACCACGACTTCAAGTCCATGATTCATATCTCTACGCAGCAAGCTGTCATGGACTATTATGGCGTGCCTATTCATAATAGTACTAAGGTGGATCCAGGGCAGTGGGATTTGTTTGCCAAGTATTGCCACGGCAGGCTTCAAGCATGTCAATGTTGCGTTTAGTAACTAGATAAAGGAGGACGCCCGAGGTATGAGCAAAGTTCTGAAGTTAGCCGAGTATTGCTCCTTGACGGATGAGCTACACGTAATTGGTGCGGGGGGAGGAGACTTGAAGGAGAGAGACCCCGAGAGAACAACGAGTCGAGTATGTACCCAAAGCCAAGACTTGGTTGATAGCCTATCTTGTCATAGACGGTGTAGCACGTTTACCTGGTTCTTCCCTGTACACCATCTTGTAGCGAACCCTTGCTAAATCCTTCGTTCCACTTAACTCGTTTGGCCCCAATGTATGGAACTTGTAGCTTAGCTTGTACTCCACACAACAGTTGTGTTCCTCGATACCGTGACTAAAATCCTACGTTGTTCGGAACCCACCCGGAGCAATAATCACGCCACAAAGAAAAGAGAACCAATAATAAAGCCGGAGATTAGGACGTGTGCCGGAACCTAACCCGGCAAGCCCTGCCGAGAAAGCCCAACAGGGCGGTACGATGTAACATCAAGAGCTTGTGTCGGCGTATTCGCCTTCTGGAGGGTGTAGCACCTTGCCATATCAAGGCAAGCTCGATTGCGGCTGACAGAGTTCTACCAGAAAACACTTCGGCATTAGAACTTGAAATGATCTTGTGTCATTCTTGTGCGACGTGGAGCGAGAATGTAACCTCGCAACCGGGGATCAAATGTCCTTTGGTAAAGAAACTATTGCTCGCTACCGGTCTTCTACACCAACTGGGTCGGTAGCTCTGCGACCTTGGGACGAGACAACCATGTAAGACGACCTGTGATAGGCGGACGTCTGGCGTTTGTGGAATTCTGAGAGAGTGTGTATCCGCATTCGGCATTCATGATGTGTTTTTCCCATCATCCCGGCGACATGGAGCCTGGCAAGGGGGGGAGGGGAGATGGAGTTGGTCCTAAACAGACTGGATATATAATCGTTCCCATCCAGCCGGGTAGTTGATTGAGTCTTGATCTACCCATCAGCATCATCAACGTCTGGGCCATCCGAGTAAAGATGCGTTCTTCTGTCCTTCTCTTCCTCGCCGGGAGCGCTATTGTCTCCGCTCAGGAGGCAGCCCGCCCGCCTGCCACAACCAAGCCAACGGATCTTTTGGCCGCCGACGCTTTGTCCAGACTTACTGTCTACGCCGACCTGAACAACAACCGCCTGGCATGCAACTCCAAGAATGTTGCCCGTCGCCGTGAGTGGTAAGTTTTTTTCACACCTTTGCTCACGATATCTTGCACTAATAAAAGATGACTCAGGGGCGACCTCTCTCCCAAAGAACGCAGGCAGTATATCGCGGCTGTGAAATGCCTCATGAGCCGCCCCTCCATCCACGACCCAGTTCAAGTTCCCGGTGCCAAAACTCGCTATGATGATTTCGTTGCTGTGCACATCAATCAAACATTTGAGATTCACGCAACCGCCAACTTCCTCTCCTGGCACAGATACTTTACTTGGACCTATGAGCAGGCCCTCCGCAACGAGTGCGGTTACAAGGGGTACCAGCCATACTGGAACTGGGGCAAGTACGCTCACGACCCCCTCAGTTCCCCCATCTTCGACGGCTCTGATACTTCGATGAGCGGAAACGGTGCTTACTACCCCCACAACTGCACCGACGCCCTGAACAACGGTATCAACTGCATCCCCCCCGGAAACGGTGGTGGTTGCGTTATGACCGGCCCCTTCGCCAACATGACCGTCAACCTCGGCCTGCTCGCCGTGAGCCTCCGGGCGGACAACATCGCGGCCAACTTCACCGATGGCTTCTTCGGCTACAAGCCCCGTTGCCTCCGCCGCGATATCAGCCAATGGGTCAGCTCGCGATGGGGCCGGGACGTCGACACCCTCGAGCTGCTTACCAACTTCACCACCATCGATGGATTCCAGAACCGCATGCAGGGCGAGTTTGACACTGGTTTCTTTGGAGTCCACACAGCCGGCCACTACACCATCGGTGGTGATCCCGGTGGCGACTTCTTCGCCAGCAACGGTGATCCCGCCTTCTATCTTCACCACGCTCAGATCGATCGAGTCTGGTGGATTTGGCAGAACTTGCAGCCTGCGGCCCGCACCAACGCCATCGGTGGCACCATTACCATTTTCAACACGCCACCCAGCAGAAACGGCACGTTGGCGGATGTGTTAGATATGGGTGTAAACAATGGCCTTGCTCAGGGGCCTCGGCCGATTGCTGATGTCATGTCCACCGTCGGAAAGTCGGGATCAGGGGGCCCATTGTGCTACGTTTATGTCTAAGTAGAAGAAATCCATATTCATAAGCAGATAAAAAGCGAAATGAAGTAATAAAGCCAGACAGCAAGAAAGTTTTTAAGTTTTCATCGTCTGCAGCTTCTAAAGTTTAATTTGGAATTCCAACTTGAGCCCTGTCCCACCTTCCCGCTTCCTTCTTGACCAACCTGCCCCTAATAAAAACCCGGACAATATTGCGATCGTCGCCTGTCATGATAAACTTTTCGAAAACAGTGCGCAAATCGTCATCGGGAAGAACAGGCGTCATGACTCCCAACTCCTTCCCCCCATCGTCGACGGTCCCAATCACGAGGGCATCGAACTCCTTCCCTACGTCAAAACTCCCAATCTTGTCGGCCAACCCACACACCTCGGCGCCACCCAATGTTGCGAGATAAAACACCTCAGCAGTGCTCAGCCCTTTATCCTTCCCTTCCGACAGTTTCTCCCTCGCATGGCTTGCGATCATGGCCTGCCTCATAGCGTCAATGATACTGCTCGAGAAGCCACCCCCGCTATCGGTTCCCAGCCCGACCTTGATTCCCCTCCGCATAAACTCTCTCACTGGCGCCGCCATGAACCCTCCACCGACTGTCATGTTGGAGATTGGACAGTGTGCAACGCCGCATTCCAGCTCCTTCACTCGCTTCAGCTCGTACTCTGTCATATGACAGCAATGCGCCAGAATCGTTCGAGGTCCCAGCAATCCGTAATGCTCGTAAAGATCCGATTCACTGCCCCCAAATTGCGGAAACAACTCCTTTGTCGCCACAATCTCCTGTTCCGCTTCGTTGAAATGGGTCTGGATGGGCAAATCGGGATGCTTCTTTGCAATTTCACCCAGTCCTTGCAGAGTCTCAGGTGTGCAGGAGATAGCGAACCTCGGCGTCAGCACGGGTTTGACAAGCTCTCCAGCGGGATCGATATTCTGGATATGGTCAATGCACTCTCTCGTCACGCGCAGGCTCTCTTCGACAGAGGCATCGCGGTACGAGTCCGGAGAGTTGCGAGTCATGTTGCACTTTCCGACAAACGCTCTCTGGCCCTTTGAGAAACACATGTCGGCCAGGATCTTGGTCGCTTCCCCGTGCACCGAACCGTAGTAGCTGGCTGTGGTGATCCCTTGTCGCAGGAAGCCATCAACACACGATGAATACGCTTGCCTGGCGTACGCAGGGTCGGAGAATTTGGATTCTTGGGGAAATGTTATTTGATCAAGCCAGTCAAGGATGTGTAGGCCCTGACCGAGACCACGCATATTCCATTGCGGGGCGTGGTTGTGCGTGTCGACGAACCCAGGGATCAGGAATTCCCCCTTGGCGAGATAAGTTATGTCGATCTGGTCAGGTGCGAGATTTAGAGAGTTTAGAGACGCAGTCGGATTGGATGGGTCAACGGTTTTGGCCATCAACTCAATGTGGGTGCCTTGGGCATTGAGGAGGAGAAAGCCGAGCGGGATGATCTCGAGGGTTGGGGAGCCATCTTTGGAGCCGGGGAGGGAGTGAATGAGCGGCCCAATGAAGGCGCGGGTTTTCGTCGTCATGGCCATGTCGGTGGGTTTGGGCTGAGACCGGTATAATTTTTTTTCCAAGTTTGAGGAATGTTGAGGTTCGAAGAAGGGAAAAAGACCTTTGGTTGAGGGTGGGTCGTCAGTGTCTCACTGCAACTTTCGTGCCCAACTTGATTCGTGGAGATGGTGTGGCAAGATCCCAGCTCCTCATTGGCGCCTTGTTCCTCACTATTCTGGTCCTCCTCACTGCGCCCCAGCTTCAGGGAGATGCCGCCTTTAAACGCATTAACCATTGGAAGATCGAATAATGCTTTCAGCAGGCTTGAACACGTTATCCGAGGGCTATTTGGGTCTTAATAAGAAGGGCGGCGTCCATCGACAACAATATCCCGTCAAATTCAGTTTTCCAAAAGCACACAGAACCAAGATATATAAAATCAACTACAAATCTACCCAGATATAGCGCAACATGTCTACATCCCCTTTTAGTATTGCCGGCAGGATGCCAAAGTTTCACCCTACGTCCATCATCGATCAGGAGGCCGATTCATGCGGCAAGCCCTGTCTGCTGATGCTGTTCGTTGGCATCAGTGTCCTCGGGCTAATCATTGCTGCAATCAAGAGAGTATTCCTCCATTCTCTTTCCCACATTCCCGGCTCCAAGTTCGCGGCCCTCACAATGTGGTACGAGTTCTACTTTGACGTGTTCAAACAGGGACAATACATATGGCAAATTCAAGATATGCACGTCAAATATGGCAAGTCGCACAGCACTCCATAGAGATAGGAACCAGAGCTAACTTCCTCAAGGTCCCATTGTCCGAATCAACCCCTACGAGGTACACATCAAAGATAGCGAGTTCTATGACGACCTTTACTGCGCGAATCGGAAACTTGACAAGTACGAGTGGTGGTGCAGATGTACCGGGACGATGGGAAGCGTCTTTGCCACGGTTTCGCACGATCACCATCGGCTGAGAAGGGCACCTTTGCAGCCATTCTTTTCCGCTCGCTCTGTGGCTCAACTCGAGAACCAGCTCAAGTCAAAAATCGACAAGCTATCAGCAAGGCTCTCAGACCTTATTGAGAAGAATCAGGTGGTCCGCTTTGATGCTGCTTTCATGGCCCTTACTATGGACACCATCTCCGATTACGCCTTTGGCAAGGATAGCAAGTGTCTCGACGAACCCGACTTGGGAGTCAACTGGAGGGAAATCATGGCTGGCGCTGTTCAATGCTGCCCTACTCTTCTACAGCTTCCCTGGCTGGCGTCTCTCGCGAAGAAGTTGCCTGTCTCTGTTGTATCCGCCATCAATCATCACTTCGGACTTTATTTGGAATTTCAGAGCGTTGCCAGGGAGAATATCAGGTCAATTGTAGAAGGGAAAGGTGAAAAACCTGCAGATGGAAATGGTCACCCCCGCACTATCTTTCACGCTGTCCTTGACAGCAACCTGCCCGCGCATGAGAAGACTATTGATCGGCTTTGCGACGAAGGAAGCATAATCATGCTCGCCGGGTCCGAGACGACAGCTCAGAACCTTGGGAGGCTGTTCTTCTATCTCAAGCACGAGCCGCGCGTGCTTGCCAAAGTCAGACAGGAACTTGATGAGGCCATTCCCGATCCCAACCAAATACCCTCGTGGGGTGCCTTGCAACAGCTCCCGTACCTGAGTGCAACAATCAAGGAAGGCATTCGCATGTCATATGGCGTTTCCACTCGGTTGCCTCGCATATCCGATGTTGATATCACATACAAAGGCTACATCATTCCGGCTGGGGTGAGCATAAAGAATTCACTCCCACACCTGCGCCTGAACGCTAACATATTTCCAAGACCCCTGTCTCCTCAACGCCGTTGTTTGTCCTCACGGACCCAGCTCTCTTCCCGCAACCAGAGACCTTCCGCCCCGAACGCTGGATCGAGGCAGCCAAGACACTCGACAAGTACTTTGTGGCATTCAATAAAGGCTCCCGTCAGTGTCTAGGGATCAAGTATGAGCTGTCCTTCTCTACATTCGTCGGTTCGAGAGTGAAAATCCAAAGCTAACATGGCTGAATTAATGTAGCCTAGCATATTCAGAAATTTATCTCACCGTTGCCACACTTGTTCGCAGATTTGACTGGGAAATGTACGAAACTACCTTACACGATGTTGTTTGCAAACATGACTTCATGGTTCCAGGGACGAAATTAGACAGCAAGGGTGTCCGTGGAAAAATCACAGCAAGACGGCTATAAGAGCCCATGCCGATTTGAAGCATGAAAATAGTATTATTTGTGATAGAACGGTTTTCATTTAGCATTGTATCTATGACTTTATCACTGAGAACGTGCTAGACTAATTTCAACTATAGCGTGGCAACTCTTTGAAGGTTGCCTGATATACCCGTGGTAGAACTGGAAATAATTAGCCGCGGTATATGTTCACCCCAGCCACCAGTGAGCAACTTGCATGTTACTAAGCGTGATGCAGAATATATTAAATCCGTCCTCACTTCAACCAACATGATATTAGTTGACTGGACCTACACATCACATTGTGTAACCATTTACTCGATGCGGAAGAGTCATACATTTACTTATCAGTAATGGAGCTTCAGTGTCTTGCCTGCCTGGTGGAGAGAACTGAATGCTACCCGTTGATGGCTCAGCCGTCAGCAAATTTAGGCACTATTTTTCACTATCTTGCACACAGAGAAGGCGAATAATGACTCACGTAGCATAGATGCAGTGAGACCAGCAAAGCCTCTGCGTTCTCAATAGCCCGTAAGATTCGGTATAAATACATGTAGTCCTGGAACTCGCATGCTTGCTACCTTGGTTGCTACTCAAACAAAAATCCACATTCGACAAGAAACTTGACTCGAATAGAACTTGACAACTACACCACAAACGCTTCTGCAGCCGCTTAATTTCACTTTTTTCTTCTGAAAGAACCGTTCAGCAAATATATAACAATGTCACCCTCGCCAAAAGATTCTGACGCTGCTTCGGTCAGCACCAACACCCCCCTTATTCCAAATGACAATACAAACGCCGGCAGCAGCTCCGGCAGCAAGATCAGCAACGTGCTAGACCGTCTCAGGGGCAAGGGAAAGGAGAAGGAGAGTACTGGCTCCAAGGGCAACGGCACGGACAATGACAAGAAGAGCTCCAGCGACACCCAGGGCTCTGCCTCCGGCGCCAGAGACACATCTGATACGGCTGCAAGCAGGGTCGCCGATCTGAACAAGAAGTACCCTGGCATGAATTTCAACTCACCGCGGATTGGTTGAGCAGCGCGTTTCACAAGAAGATTTCTTTGTCTCTTTCGGATAATGCCTCGAAAGGAAAAAAAGGGAATGTCAGGAATATCAGGTCAGGGTCGCATCATCAAAATGGGGTTGCATTTATCAGGCGTCTTTGACCAGGGAATTTAATAGAGATATGTTTCGTACGGCCACTCCTTTTTTTTCTTCTTTTTTTGGGAGAGGTTAATTTTTTCATCTTAGTTTGTTTGAAAGCGCTCTTAATACACACCCGCCATCCCTGTCTTTAAAACACTGTGCTCCTTTCAAGTTGCCTTCCCTTAATGCTCACTTCCCTTGTCTTCCGTGCATTTCAGTTTCTCGACAGAATGACCATCAATCCTGCACTTGACCTTCCCTTTCCAACAAAAATATCGGCAAAAAACAGATTTCATCCTCGGCATTCCTCCACGCTTCCTACATGTCTCTTGTTTGATTTGACAACCCACTTTCTTCTTCTGCTTTGAGATAGGAACACTCAATACCCATTGCTAAACCCTGTTGCCTTACCCCGTTCTCAAGAAAATGACAAAAAGCGGTCATGGTGTAGTGGTTAGCATTAATGCCTTCCAAGCATTAGAGTCGGGTTCGATTCCCGATGATCGCATCAATTTTTTCCCTTTTTTATTCTTGCCCTTTCATATTGCTCCAAGTCAATCGACACCGTTCCCAAATCCCGGCGGCCCAGATAGAGGAGGACGGATAGGAACGGGGGCGATTGGTGGTCCGCCCGGCCCTGGGAAAACAGGGGCGCTCGATATCCCAGTAGGACCAGTGGGGAACGGTGGACCTCGGGGCAAGAACGGTGGAGGTCCTCCTGCTCCTCCTCCTATTACTGGTAGCGGTGGCCCAGGTACTGGAGCTCCAGGAAGGGGAGGACCCGCAGAAGGGTTCGGGCCTGAAGAGGAAGAAGCAGAATCGTATCCGGTTGTGGATGAGTTGGAACCCGATTTGGACTTGGATGTGAGTGATACCGAGCCTGAGATGGAGGCACGACGACTGCGGCGAAGAGTGTGAACCGCATGGTTTATACAGAATGAAATAAGAATGGCGGCAGCGGCATAAGTTAGAAGGATGAAGGCGAGCGCGTCGTTTGACTTCATTTTTTTGGGGGGGTATTTATTCTTCGGAGACTTAGCGGAGACTCTGAAAGGGAATGTAGTGTGGTGGATTGAGAGATTCGGAAGGATTTGCAAGTAAACAAAACCATTAGAATATGAGGTACACGGAGGCTATGTTTACTACAAGCATCTTCATCCCAACATTTAACTGTCTATCACCATGTTGATTTTTCGCTGAGACATAAACAAACAACCTGGACCAAGTATCACAACGCAAGTGTGTATTTTAAGATGTTATACAGCGCATCCCGGGACCTCCCAAGAACTGTGTGATACAGTCGGCAACAGAAATCGTGCACTAGATTAGTTGGTGACAGAGTGATGAGGGAGAACCCTGGCTTTGTGGCACCGGGAGCTTGCATAACCGTCTGCGTGAGTCGACGTTGCTACGAGTTTCAAATTGTTGCACAATATTAATCTGTGAGTAACTGGAAGACACATGCAGCCATTTTCTGTGAGCAAATTTGTCAGGCAGCTATCTATCCCTGATGAAATGCCCTGGCCGCAACCTGTACCACATGTCGGGGTCGCAATTCTCGGAAGAAGCAGTCGGCAGACAGGGAAGGCAGGTGCAGAGATGATGTAATACGATTAAGGAAGATCAAACCCCAAAAGATTTCAACTGGCATCTCGCCATGAATAATCAGCATTGGGGGGTGATTAATTCTCATATACTGCTTCCTAAACATGTTCACGATGCCAAACAAGGTACGAAGGCCAATCAAAAATGCAACCCATAAGGTATTAGTACGTGGTGGAATATCCAGCATGCGTAGAAATGAGTCAGGAATGCATTAATAGAAACCGAATAGGCGTAGAAAGGAGGCAGGAATGCGTCAACAGAAGCTGAATAGGCGTATAAACAAGTCAAATAGGCATAGGGAAGTCTGAATTAGGCACGCACCGCGCTAACAAACATTTAAGCGTCAGATTTTACATGGCAAGCACAGGACGAAATGGGCCTTATGCCTTTAATTGGTTACGATGGAGGCATTGATGACGAGACCAAGGTGGATGAGTCGATCAGTACTTGACAAATTTGAGGGGCCTGATTTCGGCTACTCCGCATTACAACCCGAGAGAATTCTCCAAGATTTTACCTTGATGTTCTCTGCTGCCAGATGTGTTATACTGAGAACTGTCTTACGAAAGCAAACAGATTCCCTAGTTTGCTCAGATCTTCAGCCACGGCAGTAGCCATGATATGGTCTTCCCTCTCGGCCGAACAGAACACTCCCAGGCAGATTTGCAACAAGGCAATTGAACTCATTATGCATTCACATCTGCAAAGTTTGTATGGTCGTAATGGAATGGCTGAGATCTGTACACGTGCCATAGCTCCGGTGCTCGGCCGGTGTTTTACAACTCTGATCCGAAATCTTCTCTCCAATAGCGGTTTTGATTTGCTCCCACTAGCGTTGATAACATGCCTCAAGATCTCGTGTCATGTTTTTCTGTGGCTGAAGCAGTGCAATTTGGATCCGACCATGTCTCACATAAATCGGCCTGTCACTCAGGCCCATCTACCGGGTGGCTTGGACAAGACATGTCTTTTCTTCCCCCCTGGGACTCGGATTTTTTCCCGCTTCTACCGTTGGATTGGCTGCTGGCTTGTTGAAGACGACTATCAAGCATGTGAGAATTTGTATTGGTGGCAAGCACCTCGCACTATTGACGCCATTGGCCCCCATGGTTCGTTAGCAAGCCAGTTGCTAATCAAGGCCTCAGGTAACCCCATGATTGGTAAGAACCTAAGTTGGTGAACAGCTGGTCCAGGTTGTTCATCAGATAAACAATTTCGATGCTTACATGTATTATCCATGCAATATTCAGGCAAAAGCTCCATCAGATACCAAAAGCCCAACATGAAAAGTCAAGATCAAGGGATATTGCAGCCACTGCTCTAGACTTTTCACAGTGTCTTCACTTTTGTTGGGCCAGAATGGTGGCAGGTCACTTGATGGGAGTAAACACATGCCTTCAATGTTTACTCCTTTGCCCTGAAGTAACAAGAAATCTGCTATCCTCTCTCGTCATCCTGACACTGGTACCAATATCAAATTGCTTGTTCCAAAACACGAAAGATGCCGTCCTCTTTCTCTGCCTTAAGTTGTCCTCAGGCATTCTGCCAAATTCCGAAAAGAGCAACAAGTTTCAAAATATTGTCTACTAGTATCAGCTAGGCTTTCAATGTAGTCATCTTCAGCTCGAATTGACATGATATCTGCTTGGTTCAAATATTACTCGTGTCATTGTTATTGTGATAGATAGGCGGACCTCTCGGTGAGAAAATGGTCTCCTTTCATCGGTGAAATATATGACCAGTTTGGGGAGGTGGTAGGTGCTGTCTGCAACATCCCATCTTTAGTATATGACCAGCTGAACCCCGTGTCATTCTCGGACAAGCGAATTTGCGGCACAGCCCGCTCACCGATCAACCACTGGCAACAGATCTGAATGCCCTAATCCGTCCCATGCCCGGTCTCAACCCCCAGAAATCATCATGACAAGTAAGCATGTCAAGTTTACCGGCTGTCGTCGGCTCGTTGCCTTCCATGATGAGGCGTGTTTGCGGCTGCGGCGTGAGGCACATCAAAATTCTTCTCGAGTTTATCTGTGTGTACACAGTACATGTACATACATACATACATGTGACAAAGTTGTGTGGCCGTCCCACCGCCCCGGATAACCTCTGCGGCGGGTGCGCAGATCGCGGCTGGTTCAATCAATGCGCAAAAGCCAGCATCTGCGGCTGCGCACATCTTTTGGCCCCTAATCGCTACTAACCGGCAAATTTGCTTCTATTTTCTTCATATCTTCCCGCCCGCACTTTACCGCTTAGGGATGTTCGTTACCGTCCACCTGGAACCTTTGCGGCAAATTCTCATCCCTGGGGCCCAGTACTTGGGGATGACTGCAAGGGA
Source organism: Cladorrhinum sp. PSN259 (assembly GCA_033725935.1). Lineage (NCBI taxonomy): Eukaryota > Fungi > Ascomycota > Sordariomycetes > Sordariales > Podosporaceae > Cladorrhinum > Cladorrhinum sp. PSN259. Next base: position 27,513 of record MU867126.1, read on the forward strand.
TGTTTCTGAGCTCTTGCTGTTTCTTTTTCTGTTTGAAACTTGTGTCACGTTTGAGGCAAAAAGGCAGCAGAGTTCTTGTTTCAAGCTAAAAAGAAAGAAAGAAACAACTCGTTTTCCAAAATCACTGCCACGAGCAAGCCCAAATGTGATCCAGCAGGATGAAGAATGCGAAGATTCGACATGTTCCTTCTTGTGTGACACGGATAGATACTCAAAGTTGATGTGATACCTAACGGATAGTACCCGAAAGGTATCCGATTGTGCCTGATCGGGGCGTCGGTACTCATGATCGGATCTGCGCCTCCCGTCGTAACTGTTACACTCCCGTCGGACTCGAGTCTGCAGCTCGGACTATGGGGACGTCCAGATAGCAAAGGATTAGACGCAAGCCAAAGTGGCTGCAGACACATGTTAATGCCACCATCTGCCGGTATTTCCCAACTCAGAAGCATCAATGCCATTGGCCCATTGCCTCTCCAAGTTGAGTGTGTGTCATCCCGGCATATGCAACTAAAATTTAGGTAAATGTAGGTGCGTAGTATTAAGTGATTTTTAGGATCACAAGCTAAGGTGACCATTCTCTCAAAGGACCGAATGCCTGCAAGGAACTTTATAACTAGAAAGATTGGCGATAATAATTGGCCTTGAGAAGGACCAGAGCCCCACCAGGGCTCCCATTAGGCAATGGCCGAGTCCTTTACCAGAGTGGCTTCCCACCGGCTTGCGCTTTCCAACAGCTCTCTCCCAAACTCCCGCGAAAGTCCAGTCAGCTTGTCGACTATGTGGCACGTTGCAAGTGACTTTTGGCCCCAAACCTCGAGCGCTATCATGGCCGCACGTTCCAACCACATGATGCACTGTCTCAAATCCGACTTGCGGTGGTAGATTTCCGCAATATCTTCCATGGTGTGAGCCGAGATGCCGTCACGATGGAGTGGACTTGAAGGGCTGTGGGATCCTTGGACTGGTTGACGTGTGATGACCGACATGCAATGTTCCAGTGCTAGATCGTAGTCGTTTGTTGCCATGTAGAGATGGGCGAGCTCGTTTTCCACTGCCCGAGCTTGGCTAGAATCTTGACCATAGGCCTGGCGACATGACTTGAGCAGCTCTACGAGAATGTCCCTGGCAGCACCAAATTCTCCATTGCGGCGCAGTAGTGTTGCTAAAGAGTCGGTAAGTTTGATGGTGACAGCTCTCGATCGACCCAACCGCGTATTGAAGATGTCGAGCATGCACTGCAGGCCACGCCGCGAAACCTCTTGACAGTTTTCGTCCCGACTCAATTCTTGACAGATCAGTGTGATGGGATGGTTGTTGGGTAAGCTCTCTTCAGCTTGGAGGCTGAGGAACTGGAGAAGGATAGAGCGCAGCTCTGGGCGTGCTCTCAAGTTCGCAGGAGAAAGTATCGCAAAGAGATTCTTGAGAAAATCAAAGGGCTGCGCCGTCATGGCATCCACGGCCATGACCCCGGCTTCATGCATTGCAGGCCAGGCACGCTCGCTGTATTGGGAGTCTTTTGGGGACCCAGCTGCCAGTTTGACCAAGTAGATTGCGTTTTTGATGGTGTCCCAGTACTTTTTCGATGCTGGTGGGGATCGGTTGCCGAGGTACTCATCCGGCAGCACACCCTCCGGTATGTTTTGAAGCTGCCATTCGTAATAGTTGTGTAGGCTGAGAGTGATGACCTGCAATGTGCGTGTTTTGGAATCTGAGACCATGGGTGGAAGAGGGGCTCCCGCCAGCAGCTGCAGCTGTGCTTGATAGGCGACGAGGCTGGGTGCCGGAGAGCTGACTGTAGACCCAACTTCAGATTTGGCGGAGACGTGTTCGTCTGAGCTGGCGCTGGACTCGGGGGTAGCGCAAGGAAAGTCGGGGGACGAGACCAAGGTTTGAGGGGGAGAATACGGCTCGATTTGGTGGAAACTCCTGTCTGAGAGAAGGTCCGAGATGTGGATGCTAGCCCTGGGAGATGGCGCCGAGGACTTGATGAGCGCCTGTTGCGTCTCTGCGGAGCCATGTTGGGGTTTTCTGGACCCGTGCTGGATAGATTTGGCGGCTCGGATTGTTTTGTGTATCTCTGCCTGGTTCATGGTATCGTTGGACGTCACCAAACCGGTTGCTGCCGATGTCGCCGACCCAGGAGAGCGTCGACGTTGAAATTTGGGGCCATCCTCACTGTTGCCATTCTTGAAGATGTTCCACTCCCGAAACCTCTTGTCATACATACGCTTACTGTCACCAACATCAGTCAGCTTGATCAGCGTCATCGGGGCGGCACGAAAGTTGGGAAAATAGGTATGAGGTGAAAGTAAGCAAGGTAGCCGAGTTCCAGAGTGTAAAAGAAACAGATCCAGATGAGCTTCATATGAAATAAAAGGACAAAAAAGGACATGGGACTCTGTTCAAAGCACCGCACCTTGGCGGGATTCAAGATGCCCCGCTTGGGTCGGCCGAACCTTCACCCAGCTTGGGATACGGTTGGTCAAGGTGCCATGGTAAATTGCATCCACTCGGGTAAAGGCAGGTGGTTGGCGTTCAGCTCATATGTGGTGTATGCGGTGTATGCGGATGGAATGTACAGAATACACACCTTGCAACGAAGCCATGCTGCTTCCTCATGAGCTCGCTCACTCGTTTCAGCGGATGCTCTCTGTAGAGGTTGATGATGGTTTCTCGGTGCCTGGCCCACTCCTTGGAAGAAGGGCCCTGCAGCGTGCGGGATTTCCTTTCTGGGCTATTGCCATTTGTCGTCGTTGATGACGATGGTGCCGTTATTGATGTCGTAGCCAGACTCGGCTCGGAGGGGGAGACTCGGGGTCGCCCCGGAAGACCCGAAACCGACCCCGACCCCGTTGCCCAAGTGGGAGTGGGTGCTGCTGGTGCTGCTACTGCACGGTTCTCGGACGAAAGCAAGGTCATGGTGGTCACAGTGTGCCGGTGGTGCTGTTGGACTCACTACCAATTCTGCGGCAGGCTGGGAAGCTGCGAGGAGCAAAGTCCCAAGTGGAGTGGGAATGCAAGGGAAATATGACTAAAGGAGCCAAACTGCAAGAGGAATCCTTGGCAACTCGCTGATGAAGCGCGTGGCGCATGCGCAGGAGCAGTGCGGCACAGCATCCCGAAGTGGGAAAGAACCTTGCAGACACACATCCGTCATCGGGCCAATCAGAGCCAGCTGCCCGTTTTTTCGTCTCACACAATTGGGGCTTGAAGAAGGCAGGAGAGTTGTTGGAGCTTGTTGGAGCCTGGTAAGGGGGGGGAGGGGAGATGCAGGTCCCACTTACATGTAGGTACCTGCCTGTCTGGTACGGCCGGCAAATGACAACTTCTCATGCTCCTTCTCTTCACCCATTATCAGAACTGTCAATTGGGCTGACCGCCAAGTCTAAAGTCAAGAGAAAAAGAAGATCGGACGGGACGATTTCCGTGAGGAGTCGTGGCATGTTACAGCCGGAGGAACTCGAAAGAAGGTAACTGGGTCAGGTAGAAAGGGAGACTGGAGAGAGTCGTACCAATGGCAAGCTCTTTGCATATCGGGTGTGACAATAAATCATGCATGTTCATGAGTAACGGCAGGCAGTGAATAATTTTCTTTTAATAAGTTCCAACGAAGATCGCTATGCAATGAATACTCCGATCCCCAAATGCCCGACATTCTATCCCATCCAAACCCAAAGACGCCCCCTGTTCGCGAGAACACCAGTTTACCCATGCTTTGTACCCAAAAATCAAATTCAGAATAAACAAAATGAAGGCATATAATCCCCTTATGCTCCAAAATCCACGTAGCAACACCTGCGCGCTGTCCATTAATCCAAAAGGTCCTTTCCTTCTTGGTGGTTTTTCACCGCATCATAGATGGCTGTCGACAGAGCCAATGGTCTGAATATTGATACCCATGGTCAGCTTACGCAACAAGGACGGAAGTGGCAGGAGTTTGGAAGTGCTCTTACGATTGGATCGACGCCAAGATCAAGGATGGCATCATTGATCTTGTTTCTGCCACATTGGCACCCAAGAGACCAACAAGACCAACTCCAGCAGCTGACAATATTACATTGAGAACACAGGCAAAGAAGGTGACGATTTGCTTCCGCCAGTGCTGTTGGCCTTCGGTCAATGTCACCTTGTTGCTCTCAACGGCGAGCAAAATGCAAAACATGGCAATGTTGATGAAGAGTCCAAATGCACCCTGTAGTGTGGGACAAAGATGTGTCAATATTACAGATGCTGGATATGAAGTAAAAGCGGGTATAACTTACGAGAAAAATGCAGGTCAACAATAATGTCTGACTGGCAACATCAAATGTTCCCCAGTTTTGGATGCCATCAGCAACCTCCATCCAAGTAAAGGGGCATGGGTCATGGCCGGAGACTGTGTTGACTCTGAATGGGGCATTGTGCAACTGCTGTAATTGCTGCATTGAGAGTTTCGGTGAGCGGCCGATATTGTTGTAAATATATGCAACTGATCCGGCACAGATAAGACCAAGATGGGCCAGGATCGAAGCGACATGCACAAGCTTCCACCTAAAATTATTGGGCCTGTACATCTTGCGTAGATCTTGTTGCGAGCGACGTGACTCTGGCTTTGTTGGTGCGGTTTGACGATGGGAAAAAGAAGAATGCATTGTGCCTCAGGACAGGAGATGGGACGTCAGGTGGCCGGCAGTTCAAATTATACCTCAGAATGCAAACGAGTGCAGTTGTTGACTTTCTGCCAATAAGCCTTGTGGGGGGGAAGGCAAGGGGGCCAAAATATAGAAGCCATTCGATCAATTTGATGTGACTGTTTCCCTGGCACGAGATGACTGACTGAACTAGTCCCATCTGGCCTGGTATCAGTCACGAGTTTAGGTTGTCACGTCCTTGTGTGGTGGGGACCCTGCTAGGCACCCAAAATGCTGGGAGCTTCTAGAGCCATGGTCGAAGGAAAAAAGGAACAAAAGGGCCATTCAAACAACAACAGCCACCTCCTGTGCGTTCTCACGCCACCCCAATTCCGGAAATCAAGACATACACCCCTGGATAGTATTCGTCACACAGACGAGCCTCATTCCGGGATTTGACGGGTTTCAACCACTCTCTCTTTCTAGTGGTTTGAGAATGGGGCGGCAGTTGCTGACGGGTTGTTCCTTATCTGGAGCGACTCGGCCCCTACCCCAGCACCCGCACAATTGGTTTCTATGAGAGATGCCAGATTGAAACGTGGAGTCTGAGGTAATACTCGTAAATCTGGGGCCTATGCTCGATCAAGTTCATCTTTGCTTCCAGGGCGGCATGTATTAAAGTGAAAAAAAAAACGTTAAAAAGCCCAACAAGATCGATCGATCATGGCGGTGTTTCTCGCTTGTCGGAATTGGGATATCTTTGGATTAATTATGCCACACTCTCATTCGCGGAAAAGCATGCAAACACAAATCAGTATCAGAGGCAGACGACAGGTGGTCGCACTTGTCATCTCTTCCTTCGTCTGGATGGCAGAGGCACCGTACAGCACCTACCGTGCCCGTCACAGTGGTGATACAGTGCAAAGTCGGTCCCATCAGATCGGTATTCTTAGATATATTCATTCTGGGCAACATCGCTGCCTGAAGTATTTAAGGAGGGCGTTGATTATTATTAAAATTGAGATGAGGCTCAAATTATGAGAAAATAAGAAATAATTGGAAGTATTCCATACCCAGGTTCCATACTTGGAAGATGTCGTTCTCCCCAGCTAAACGCACTGTGGCTGCATGTCCAGCCCAGTCTTCGGGGTGTACCTGACCCCACACGCCGGGACTGGGAGACCTCCATTGAATCCGCATTTGCTGTGGGGCAACGTTAGGCGACACCTTCCTGCAAGGCATACACAGGCGGGCAGAGAACGGCGGCACATAACCAACCGGAATGCATTGCCATACTGGCTGTTTGTTTCTTTGATGGTAATGAGACCGGATTGGAAGACTGCTGAGGTTTGACCGAGCGCAAAAGTTGCGAGACTCCACTTTCCATGGCAAATAAGTTCTGTTGGTGCGGGGTTGGCTGGCTTCTGGAAGCTTGGAAGTCCCGTCTACCGCATCTGCGTAATAAGATTCGAGCCTGCAATGCTTCCAAATCAATCGAGTCGTCGGCAAGTCCGCCAATCGATTTGTCACAGGCCTGACCTTTGAAGCCCGCCTCAGCGATGCTGGACGTGGCGTCTGGTCACTTCCACTCGACAAAACGGCCCAACCACATGCCATTAATGAGCTTCCTGGTTCAGCTCAACGGCGTTACACCGTCTCGACGCTTCTAAAACCGGAACTGGCCCCTTTAACCCAAAGATACTTACCAGCTTTATTCACGAGACGGGACGGTCACATCCGGAATCCTGCCGGAACCACACAGGCGGAGAGCCCCGTTGTTTTAGGGCTGAAGTGGTGTCCTGGGTTGTCACCGAGGCGTTCACGGGGCGGACCGACTCACCGAATCACCGGGTCAAAGTGACCGACAAATTCCAACCAACCATCTCTTCACTCTCAAAATAAAATAATCCACCACCAGCATTACCCACTTTCCCTCTTCTCTCTTTTCACTGGATAAAACGCGGGCCAAGATGTGTCTTACATGCCCAAAGCAGTGCTAATTTTCTGGATATCGTCATCCATGGCCATTATCATCACCATCATGGCCATCACCAAACATTCTACGACTTCCTTCTGGCTGATTGATTCGTATTAGGACATGAATTCTTCCTTTATGAGGAACCTGTATTACACATACATCAAAGATTTCAAGCACCGAGTGGTACTGTTCTCGCATGTTTCCCATTAGCCCCGGTGGTGAAAGACATGAAGTCCAGCCTCCACCAGCAGAGCCACCCCTCGGTTACGGCACAAACGTCTCTCAAGTACCTAACTGTGAGAAGAAAGATCTTTGGCTGGTGAAGGATGATGTGTGGTCATCAGATTCTAAGCCTCAGCGGCATGAAATACGCTGCTAGGCTGTTTTTTTTCTGGTAATCCGCGTTATCTGACTTTCATTCATGTATATCATAGCATGAGGCCTAGCCTCCAAGGTCTCCTTATTTTGTCGCATCTTTATTCTCCGTAGCCCAAAATTATCGCCAAGGCCTCTTAATTCGCCATGTCAACACAGACAACACTTGTACGCCATGAGCGTCTCTCATGGGGAAACTTCATTCTCAAACGACTGCAGCACTCTACGGCAAAGCCCCATGACCTCTGCCGAACAATAACCAACGAGTACTGCCAGCAACAGTGCAACGGTTGCGACAAGATATCCGAACTCCTGCGCTGGGGAGAAGTAAAAAGGAGACAAAATGCTGCCTTCGAAGGCTGTTCAGAACCGCATCTTGTACATAACAACTACCTCGAACTTGATCGCTGCGCAAAGGCATCAAGGTGCGAAACATGCCGCACCATACGACGCGGATTTCTTCTGGAGCAAATTACAAGCCAAGATGTTGCCCGTCTCGAGAATAGCGACGACCAAGGGCCGGTCTACGTTGTGCTGGACCTCGGGATTTCCGGCGACAGCTTATTATTTACTTGCAGCCCATCCAATAAGGTCCACTTTTCGGCCACAATTGCTCTCGATCCAACACCTCGCCAGTACTCCCACGAGCTCACAAGACGTGGCGCAAGGCTCCGTACCGACTTTGCCGAACTCAAAGAAGTCATCGAGGACTGCCACCAGAACCACGAATGCTCTTCAAGATATCGATGGTCACATCGCAACCCAACATGGCTGGTCAAAATCATAGACGACGCTCGCATACAGTTGGTGCCTAGCCCACCCCATCTGGTACAATATGTTGTTTTGAGCTACTCATGGGGTGATCCTGCCGAGATGCCTGCTGCCGAGTGGGCAAGAATCAAGGGCGCTGGCACGAAAACAGAAAAAGGTGTTCCCGTTTCCGAGAGACTTAATCCGTTCGACGTTTGGGAGCTCCCGGAAACAATGCGCGATGCCATCACAATTGCCAAAACGCTGGGCTTCGACTACATCTGGATCGACAATGTCTGCATTCCCAAGGGCACAAACTGGGACACCGAGGCAGGCTTGATGCACGAAGTCTACGGCAATGCCGCATTCACACTCGTTGCATCTTCCAGCACGAAAGCGACGGATAATATGCTTGTCACCCGGGAAGCATGGGCGCACCGCAGCAAAGCCGTCAAGCTGCGTGAGCAGTGGCTTCACAATACGCAAATGTCTCTTGACAAGGTACGCCTTGAATCACCAGTGGCACGACGGGCCTGGACTCTGCAAGAGGAACGGCTTTCACCACGAATCCTATACTGGACTGGCCAGAGATGGTACTGGTCATGCCCTGAAAAGCAAACTGCAGAACTGTGTCAACTCGGCCATCAATTACCTACCACATACCAAGAACAGCGCAGGTCGCCCCAGCTGTTTCTCGAGCTCTGCCGGACTGGAGATGGCGACCAACTGCACGAAGAATGGCTCGATATCGTCGAGGCCTACACACCACGAGATCTGGTGGAGCCAAAGGATCGGTTCTTGGCAATCGCTGGTCTCGCCGTTCGCTTCTACAACTCCAAGGCAGAGGCCGGCGGATCATTCATTACCGAAGAGTACCTGGCCGGACTGTGGAAGGATAACTTTGCCCGTCATCTCTCATGGTCTGTGGCTGCAGCTGCCGACTCGGCACACAACCTTTTACATATCGCGCCTTCGTGGTCGTGGGCATCGCTGCCTCTGCGTACGGATACCAAAACGAAACACTCGTTCAGGCCCTCAAAATATTTCAGCTTCATTTGCGTCAGTCACGAAGCGACGGATCCAGCAATTGCGGCAGCCAGGTTGAGCCGAACGGGTTCAGATGGCATAATTCGCTCCCGAGCAGCCGAAGAGCGGGGAAGAGGCGTAAAGATAGTTGAGGTTGAGGGTCGCTTCCGCCGACTTGTCACAGACGAAGCGAAAAGCGTGCGATGGGATTCGATAGAGTGGAAGCGCGGCGAAAGGATCGGGTTCAACTTTTCAGCGTTTCCTGGTCAGCATGTCTGCTCACGCAACAGGTCGGATGGCCGCATTATATCGAGAGACGCACACAGCGGAGAGATTGTGGGTCAGTTGGATTATTTATCTCCAGAGGATACTAAATTCCCTTCGGGCCACTGCAATACATCTTTTGTGCCGTATGGCAGCGAGAAAGAAATAATGTGCTTGGAGTTGGGAGAACTAGCGATGCTTTTGCTGGTTCGCAATCGTAACAATCATAATCAAGGGGGACCCCAGGAGTCGTATCGCCGAGTTGGTGTGGCCATTGGGTATTCTAATCGGAAAGGTTTCTTTTATGGTTGCGAGACCAAGAGGGTGAAGTTGGCTTAGGAGGAAAGTTATATTACCAGGCATTTAGATGGGAGTTTTTTTTTCCATAACCGCATAGGTTTGCTTGCGCGTTGGAGCAATAGTTGGGCGTCATTAAGCTTTCTGCATACTAGGTAGGCTACTTTATATGTAAATAGACTCTCTTGCACATTTGTCAGCATATACTCTTGAAATACGAAGCGATGATTTGTGGCTGACACTATGTTCCTGCAACAAAGTGGTGAAAGAGGCTGAAAGGAGAGTGGGCAGGATGATGCGAGGAAACCCGGCGCCGGACTTTTTCTTTGTTGCTTTGAAGGAGATTAATAACTTGTTGTCGTCACCTGGAGAGAAGATGGAGATGATGATTCGGCCGGAAAAGTTTGATTTTGCGAGATATAAAATTGATGTGGCTGTCGAGTCGACGGTGCCTAACTAGATGGCTTGCTACTAAGACGGAAACTATCAAATCGAGGTATCAATTAACTGAAGATGATTATCATGCACTACCAAACCCCTCGAAACATCGACTACTGCTCGGATTTCAACTGACCGCCCACCACCAATCTGACTAAACTCGATCACCTCCCGAATTACCTTTATGACCCTCTCAACCTTGTTTTTCTGCCTTTCCACATCTTCTGTATCTCCACCCTCCATGCCCTCCTGGTCCGCGTTCTCCTCGAACCAGCGAATTGCATATTCGTATGCATCGCTATATGCGACAAAGCCTCGCTCCCCACTCACTCGGTGTATCATTGTGTTGTTCCTAATTCCACCCGCCAATATTGTACTTATTCGACGTTGGTGGTTGAATTTTCTCTTCTTCTTGCCCGCCCTTTTCTCCTTTGGCGAGTTGGGAACAACCCAAGATGAATCAACAGGCAAATCAACCACAATCCACAATGACCTAAAAGACCTCCACTCGCCCAAGGCAATGGCTAAACGGTGCTTTGCTGATATAAGCGTGACACCGTCCGAATCAGGCATCAAATGGTCCGAGGTAATATCCAGGCTGTCGAGGGCTGCCGGTGAAGTGCGCACAGCGAGACGAGAGATGGAGGGGTTCGCTATAAACCGCGTCCTCATGGAATAAAGGATTGAGGCATGACCCGGTATGCCCTTTGATTGATGCTTATCCCACCCCTTGATATTGGCTAGATAGAGGAGATCAATCTCAAGGTTGCCAAAGTGGTACCATCGCTCGCGGGGGCGTGAGACCAATCTGCTGGGAACATCTCAGTATGTCAGGATGAGAAAGTGAGGAAGGAGGCAGAATGGAAGTATGCTCACACGTACGCTTCATAATTAGCCCACTGGGGCTTCAACTTGCCTCTGAGCCTGACGAGCTCTGGTTTCCGGCCCGCACTGGCGGCTTCCTGTTCGGCGGCACCCAGCTGGCGGTTGGCAATCTGATTGGATTCATAGCAGGCGAGCAGGCGGGAGTCAAACTTGCGCCTCCAGAGTGTTCGGTTCTGTTTGTCACGCTGCAAGTCTGACACGAGAGGTGGACCGTGGCGGCCGCGGACTACTCTGCAGACGCCTCCGTGGACGAGAGTCCAAGTCAGTCGCGACTGGTCACAGTGCGGGTAGAGCACGTGAATGAACCCTTGCTGGACTTCTTTCCAGATTAATGTGCGGATTTCGGCGGGAAGGCGCATGAAGTGCTTGAATTCGGGTTCCGGCTGCTGTTGTTGGCTTGCATTGGACGCAGTCATGGCAGGAGCACTCATGGCAGAAGCACTCATGGTCACGGTTAGACTATACTGCAGGTCGTGGTAGCTAGCAGCCACACGAGTAGGGTAATCTGAAGCCAATTCGAATCAAAGAGAGTTCAAGTTTCTTTCGATCAGCCCCTGGCGGAACCGAGAAGGTGCCAGGGAGAAAGAGGTAAAAGATGGAATGCAAAGTTTGCGTGTGGGACATCCCGTCACGCCTGGTGTGACACTCCACAAAAAACCAGGCACCAGAGCGGGGTACATGACTGAAGCCACTATGCTCTCTCTGACCAACAAAAGTTGATACCGTGCCCCTCGGTAATGAGTGCTCTTGTTATAGCAGGACAGGGTACTTTTTTTTTTATAACTTCAGTTGAAAGACAAAATGGACCTCACAACTGCTTCCAACTTTTCCCCTGCCACCTTCGACCCTTCCAATGGTACGCTCTGAGCTCTCCAAGCAACAACACGGTCAGGTCTGACCAGAACTGCTCCAGACTCCTCAACACCACGTATATCATACCAAGTAGAATAAACATCTTCCCAGTCTTGTCGATATCCAATAGAGTAACCCTTGATTGGGACGCCTGTGTTTTTTGTCACAGATTCAGCAGCTTTTTTCCAAGCTTCTCCTCCAATCCCAGTCAACAAGACGAAGGCCCCATGTCCGGCAAGATCCAGGGTTGACAGTTGATTTCCGGGAATCGCCTTGTTCAACCAAGCATGAGGCAGTCTACTTCCCGGATATGTGCTTGGTTCATAGTGAAGAATCGGATCAGCCAATTCCTTCTCCCCTATCTTGCGTGGGCCATCCTCGTCACCAAGGTAGACCCCCGCACTCTTGTACCGCTGACCCATTTCAAGACCGAGGCCATTATATTCACTAGGGACGAGTCTGAGTCCTTCACGCAGACGATCTCTCCTGGCACGCCCCTCAAGGTCGGCGCTCTTCAACTCAACCAAGGCAGCTGGGTTGGCCACAGGCGGAAGGGTGCCCAGTGCCTCCCAAATCATTCCGTTGACGCGCAGAGCGGTGTTAGTTTTCTCCACGACTGCTTTACCGACTGGTTGCCGTTCAACAGAATATGTGTCCAACAATGAGCGGGAGGCTAAACCTTTCTCAACGTAGGCCACCTTCCAGGCCAGGTTATATGCGTCTTGGATACACGTATTGGAGCCCAGTCCTCTGGCGGGAGGATGACGGTGAACTGCATCACCGAGACAGAATCTGTTTCACGTCAGTCAATCATTCACTCTAATTCCATCCAAGATGCATAACAAGTTCAACTTACACATTTCCCTTTGAATACGTGTTGGCGTATGTCTCATTCACAACCCACCTGGACACATGCAACAGCTCGACTGGAGTGTCATCTCCAATGACTTCGCGGACACGGTTCAGGTACTGTTCATCAGAAATCTTGTGTGTCCGGAAGTCCACGTCAGGCCGCGTGAGGAGGATAAACATCCATTCATTCCACGGTTTCACCATTCGGACGCAACACATGGAGATGAGACCATCACTTTCGTCCCTGCCTGGCTGCATGACCCAATGTAGGTCACCTTTACGGCTGCCCATAAGGTGGGAGAGATCAGCCTTGACCAGGACATTGAACATTGAACCGCCGCCTTCGCCAACTGTGAGAGGCAGCCCGAGCTTCTTGACCACGGTGCTGCGTGCTCCGTCGGCTCCGAAGAGATACTTGGTAGAGATTTTGAAAGTGGACTGCGTGAGACGGTCTTGGAAGGTGGCCACGACCCTCTTGTCAGGAGCTTCTTCAAAATCGACGAGAAAAGTGTCGAAGCGGACTTTGAAGCCGTGATTAGTGGCGTACCGAACGAGAATGGGTTCGAGCAAGGTTTGCGGAATGTCGACGTGCTCGCAGGGGCTTGCTGCCCGGTACTCGCCCTGCAGTATATCGGATTAGTCAAGGTGAGATAATAACGAGAGCTCAAGATACTAGTGCATACCATTCTCTCTGGACCGAGTCCAAAGGCATACACTCTGGCAAACTCCTCACCTGCCATGCTTGCACACCAACGCACGTGGGATATTTCTTCCCGGCCGATTGCAAGTTTCATGGCTTCAGCTTCCACACCTAGGTCACGCAGACATTCTGTGACAGATCTCTGTTAGTGACTAGTTGGCCGAGTGGGTTTAAGAGTCTGGTATGTGGGCATACCCATGGTGGCAGCATTCGTGATGTGTGCTCGGGGCGTGTCAGCAGTGCCAGACGCTCCAGCAATAACGATCCCTTTGAGACCATATGAAGCTAAGAACGCAGCGAGCGAAGCCCCAGCCGGGCCCGCTCCGACTATCAAAAAGTCAGTTTCAATGGGAGTTGTATCAGACATTGCAAGTGTAATAGTCATGCTTGAAAAGTTTATGATGGAAGCTCATCGGCCAATACATGATGGAGCAGCATGACAATATATACTCTTTCAACCTCAATTTCTTGTGCCTCTTGCCTCGCTCTTCGCTCTTCGCTCTTCAAGTTCGGTTTGAAGTTCGAATTCCCTTCAAACGTCTGAACTCATTGTTAGACGTAGTGATCCGAGCCCGTAATCCTCCTCGGAACAGATTTGTAAGAAAAGCAGATAAGCAATGATTACACAGCCTGAATAATTTGCACCCTTGCATCTCATCCCTGCCAATGAGCTTTCTCCTTCCGCAGGGCATACCTCCCTCCAAATATGGTGATATTCCTAAAGGCGGGTTGGTAAGCCTGAGTCAGGATGCAATGCAGAGTTCCGTTTGGGTGGGATGACTCATGTCAAGGAAAAGGAAACCAATAAAAAGGATACGTACGGCGTAGGGGTCTAAATATGGTAGCCAACTTTTATCTCCAGGGGCTTAAGAATTTAACAGCCATGAATAAACAAAATACTATAGATCACAGTTTTGAAGCTAAACTTCATCTAATTGAAAACCAGCGTCAGTGGTTTAGTGGTAAAATCCATCGTTGCCATCGATGGGCCCCGCGTTCGATTCGCGGCTGACGCATCATTTCTTTCCTTTCTGTATTTTTTTTTTCCTGTTCGTGCATATATGCAACATGATAGCTAATGTTTATTGGTTGCCTTTCGGCAACATACAGGGGTCAGGGTGCTGCCTCAGCTCAGATGCAACAACAACACACCAACAAGAGTTTTTGTTTCATTTGCTTACTTGCCCCCCTCCAAGACACCCAAGTTCCTCTTTCGCTCATACTGACTGACAACCATGTCCCAGTTCGCAGACCCAGACGACCCTACCCTCGAGGAGTGCCGCACTCTTCTCGGATGCACCTGGCTCAAGCCCGGAAAACAGTGCCCCCACCCCGCAAACACCTGGTTCCGAGATACCCGTGCTTCTCCTCCCCCGCTCCCTCCGCCGAAAGATATACTCGAGGATATCCTTCGTAATCACGCAATCTTTTCTCCCCGCCATCAAGCAATTATTGCTCACTACAAGGAGCCGCCGTCGCCCTCAAATTCTCATGATAATAACAATAATGACGACGACCATGATGCCCCAAAATTCCACCTCTTTTCCCTCCTCCCCACCGAACTCCGCGAGCAGATCTGGAAGCTGGCCATACCGCGGCGCACCCTAGATGTCCGCGAAGTGTACCACCGGGGGGAATACATGGGAATCCGCTCGGTGAAGCTCCCCGTCCCGCGGATCGCCTCTGTCTGTCGGGAGGCTCGCGATCTCGTCATGCGGCTCGGTTCCCGACTTGCGCTATCTCTTGAAAACCGGGGAGTAGCTACCAACGTTCCAGCCGGGTTCTTCGTGAAGGGGCGAGATGTGGTGCTTTATCTGGCTGATCAGTATCCGCCTTCGTACCTCAACGTCGTGGGCTTGGATCAGAACCAGTTGGACGGGGTCGTGGTGGCTGAGGGAGCACAGATTGTGAAACTGATGCGCTGTGAGGCTGCAGCGGTCAACTGGGCCGGCGAGAGGAAGCTGCTTGTTTTGACGGGGGAGCACAGGAATCCCGTAACGCAGTATTTGCCCGGGAGTTCTGCGCAGGGCGGCGCGGGCCGGACTGGTTGGTTGAGTAGCTGGGCGGGTTTGAAAGCTGCAGAGTCCAAGGATCTAAAGACTGTCTTTGTGTTCTTCAAAAGCAGGTACATTGAGGTGTCGTTGTTTATTGGGAAGGCGTTCAGTGATGACGACAGGAATCCTGCCAGTGAGTTGAGAGGAGGAGGGTATGCGACCGAGATTCAGCTGCTGGTGGATCTGTATGATGACTCCCGGCTTGCTGAGCTGAGCTCGTTGGAATCGTTATATATTGGAGAGAGGAAGGAAGCGGATCGACCGCGGTATGCGGCACCGGAGGCGAGGAATCCGGGGCTCTGCTTGAACTGCGAGAGAGTGCAGTGGGAGCGCTATGTGAAGCCCTTGGTTGTTCGTCAGTGGCTGCAGCTTTATGAAGACGAACTGGACGAGGGCGATTTGGCAGCTGCTTTTGCCGTGGGGACAGATCGCCCTTTTGATCCCGATAATCACTGGGTCAAGGAGAAGTTGCGCGACATGCCCGAGTTTCGACCGGCCATTCTGATTCATCTCCAGCTTGCAGAAGAGATGCGGCTGCGAGAGGAGGAGAACAGCGAATGGGCGGGATATCACACCCGGGTTTTGGCATTGAGGTAGAAAGCAATGTTTATCAAATTGTCTACATGATCTTTCCAGGCAAGGCATGTAGCCACCCATCAATATCCTCCTTCACCACGGCGGCCTGAGAGCACTTGTTTGCCTCCTGGATACTCTGCTTCTTCAACTCTGGGCAATCAACGCCGCAGTACTTGTCCATGGCCCTCTGCAACGAATCACCCTGCCACCCAAAAACATAGTCGCCGTGCCAGCCATACCCAACATCATCACCCGTACTCAATACAAACGGCTGACTGCCGTCTGTAGGCCACATAGACAAGTCACTGAAAGCTGATGTGTTCCATATAGTCTCATACATCAGTTGAGGCAATTTGACCGGGTGAGTAGGTGGACACTCGAATTCGGTTTCAAATGTTCCTTTCGACGGATATGCCGTGTGTGATTTGTGGTCGGGACTATCGAGGTTCTTGCCGTCCCAACACGTGGGGAAGAAGTTGTTGATTCGTATCCCGTAAGGGCACGGCTGCGTCGGAAACGTGCGAGTGTCGTACCTGCTGTCGCCGATTGCAGAGTTTGCAGGAGCAGGTCCCCAGGGCGTTGTGAAGCAGCGAAAGGCCATGCTCTTGAACTCTTCTGCGTTTGGGCTGGGCTCTTGATAGAGAGGGTCGCCGACTATCATTCTGAATCCCTATTTTTCGGTGACTATCAGTCAGTGTGGAGATGGGGAGAGTTAGGTAGGTATAATGTGAAACCAATTACCGGTCTGAAAGCAGTGACTTTTGTCTTCTTATCATATGGGGCTGTGTAGTAGACCGTCATGCCGCCCCTTTGTCCCTCCAGGAAGACGTTTTCCATCAGCGGCACCCGGTGATAGGATCCATTACGGTGGCGGAAGAACAAGACTGCCGTCCAATAGTTGCTAAAGTCTTCGGTAAATGTGCATGTGGTGCACGTTGCTGCATCCGAGATGTTCAAGGCGGCATCCATGGTCGGGGAGAAGGCGTTTCCTCCCACGATCTGGTGAAGATGTGGCGATGGGACTTGGCCGGGAGACACAAGTCTGTAATGTACATGTGAGTAGGTGGTTGATTCTCAAGAAGATCGTGGTGTTTGTCCAACTTACGGATCAATTCGTTGCACATTCAACTCGGAGCAAGAAAACCGGAGAAAGTCATTGAAGCTCGGGCCATTGGGAACTACTGAAAACGGAGGCTGCGCTACGACGCTCAGGGCTGCTGCCAGGAAGAGGTACAGCTGCAATTTCATCGTGTAGCAGAGATCTCTTGTTTTTGTTTGTTTTTTGCAAACTTCGGTCTGATAGGTGCATGGGACCATTTGGGACATGGCAAGCATTGCCTTGATGATATACATGTATGTAGGTAGCTAGATAATACCTGCCATAGAAGATTGGTATTATAGCCAATATGCAGTCCAGCCAACGGGATGCTTCGATTCTTAGTGATTATCAGGGTAAATAGAGTATACCCGAAATGGGGTAAACAACCGCAGATCATCTGCCGGTACATACATTGTAGATGCTAGGACATGTATCAGTATGCGTCACGGCCAGAAGCTATAGAAAGGAGTATTTTGTTGACAGGGACCACTGAGTGAGCCAACGGAAGTTTTGTCCGCTTCTTTCACAAGTAAGCCCCTGAGAGCCTGTCATCCATGACGACCATCTGATCTAGGTGCTTTTGTTGGTATCCATGTTACAAGTGACGTATCGTGCCGTATAACAATCAGCAATGACACTCAATAGCAGTGAAACAATTTTCTCGATACAAGTAGATAACCCCTTTTCAACGAAAAATGCCAAACAAAAGTCATTCAACGAGTTTTTCTCCCGGCCAGACGGTGAGGTATAAACCCATTGGCGGTATGGAACATTTAATCAATCATTTTTCCTGATATCAAGATTATTACTGACTCGAGAAATAGGCCCCGAATCCAACACCTCAGAGAGTGTGGGCACCATAAAGGACGTCTTGACAGAACCCGGTAAACAGGCAGGAAGGAACGTGAATGCCAGCATGGAAAACCCGCGGTACGAGATTGAGAATCTGAACACGGGAAAGACGTCTACAATCTATGAGAGGAACATTTTGGGTCTGGAAAAGTGATGTAGGTTAATCTCAGAGACATTCAAGTAAATGATCTATCCAAGACTTCAAGCTCATAGAGTACCGGCAATCACTGTTATATCTCAAAGAAAATCAATTCCAACCCCTGAAATAGCCCCAATTTCCACACTTTTCAATTCCCATCCTCACTCACCCTACGAAGGATATTCAATGCTCTCCCTCACCTCCGGACTCAACGGACCCTCCCTCGTCCAAATATTCAATCCCACCTTCTCCCCGCCTGTAACAGGCGAACCCGCATGTAAAGTCCTGTGATCTCCCTTCCTTCTGCCACCATCACCCGGCACCAAGTTCTCCCAGTAGACTGCATTGCCCTCAACAGGCCTAAATGTAACTCCCTTCTCAGACGGCTCGTCGCAGTCCAAAATATCACACCACTTCTCATCTACCGCGCTCCCTTCATCAAACGCACTCAGGTAAGGGAAATTAGTGCCTCCCCCTGTTGTGTCGTTTCGAACGTAGACGTACGCGAAAAAGCTCGATTTCCTGTTGCCTCCTGTGGCTGCTGATGATACCTGCGAGGCAGGGAACCAGTCGTTGTGCAGGTGATAATGCTCGTCTGAGGCGTATTTGACCAGTTGGATGGGTTCTAAATGAGTTGAAGAAGCGACCGAGAGGCCCTGGAAGTTAAGAACGCGTTCTTCGATGCATTCTACGACTGGGTCCCGGGGTATGTAGGCGGATTGGGAGGTTCGTCCTGAGGTTGAGGAGCCGGAGGAGACTATGGACCTGCGGAACTTGGATTGGCTTCGTTTTGATGTGTTAGATATCAAGATGGAGAGAGCGGTGTGTGTGAAGACCGACATACCTGGCTGCGACGAGGTGGGCGCGTTCAGTTGGAGTTAGAAAGTTCTTGATGTAAATCACAAGAGGCGAAGAGGAGATGAGGTGGACTTGGTAAGGAGGATGAGAGCAGACGAAATCTTGAGTAGATATCGAGTCCTCGGTTTGGGAGCATAAGGCCTGGCTAGCTAGCAGACCCGCGAGGATTCCAAGCGAAAGGCTGGTTGCCTTCATTTTCAAAGCCACTCGAAGTCAAATTCAAGACAAAAAAAGGAAAAACTTGAAAAAAATTTAACTTTACTTTTTCATGAGACGTGTGAACCTACAGGGTAGTTGAGGATATGGCCAACTAATACCCGGTGTCGGTTCATGGGTCAGGTGGCATGTTCAAAACAACCAGTTCGGCTAAAGTCGATTTCCACCATTCAAGGACCACGGCAAACTGTCCTTTCTGCTACTATACATCAATCACACTACATTTTTTAACTTCATATAATATCCTTTCAACTCGTTTTCATACTTACTTCTCGTCTACATCCACAAATACATCACAAAATATGAAGAATGTTGGTTGGCTTCTTAGCCTGACTGCGTGTCTAAGCGCAGGGGCTGCTGCATGGAATCATGTCACCGAAGCTGCACTTCGGGAGGGTCTAGACTCGGAAGCATACCAGTTGGTTGCATGCAAGTAGCCTTGAACACCTTTACATCACAAACAAATAATTGATACTAACAAGTGGATTATAGTTGTTCTTGTAAGCCCCTTTTAACCCCCAGTTCAAAACCATCCAATGATTGCTGACAAAAGACCTACTTTGTGCTTCATTAAAAAAAGCCTTCACGGCAAGTTCAAAACATTCCCCCTTCGTCCTTGATCACTTACAGGACATACATATTAATACCCCCCCAACAGAGAAGAAAGCAAATCCCTCGAAACAGAATGGACCCGACTCCAATCGTCAGAACCAGCCGACCCAAACATCCGCAGCTTCGACTGCTCTGCTCACCCCATATTCTGCAAAGAACTCGATATAACGTCCTTCCCCACAATCCGCCTCTACCACCGCGACGGCCGCCTAGACAGGTACCGCGGTCCCCGAAAAGCCCGCGAAATAGCCCTCTTCCTCCGCCGCGCCATCCGTCCACCACTATTTGACGCCCCCTCTCAGCAGCTAGTCGACACCTTCACCCTAGTAGACGACATAGTATTCATGCTCCACCCGCACCCAGACGACTGGCAGCTAGAGGACCGCTTCGTAGCCCTAGCAAACAAATACCGCCTCCAGTATTCCTTCGTCATGGCGCCGCCCTTTAGCAAGACAGAGTCGGCAGTGGTGTGCTACAATAACCTCGACGACCTCCGGCACCGCGCAGAAGATGTCGAGTCAGTCCACGGCCTCGAGGATTTCATCAGCCTGTGTTCCGAGCCACTTATTCCAGAGCTAACGAGACGCAATGAAGCTCAATATACTTCTGTAAGTACTAGTTTGCCTATTTTCTCCCCCCTTCCTTGATACCGACAGATTGAGATGACTAACAAAATTACACAGACCGGCAAATCCATCCTCCATTACTTTGCCAGCTCAGACAAGGAAAAAGAAGAATACAGAACCTTGGCGCTTCCCCTAGCCAAAAAGTACGCAGAGTTCCTGCACTTCACCATTACCGACGCCAACGAGTATTCCGACGTCCTACCCACCCTTGGATTGAAACCTGGTTCCAAAAGTGGGCTCGCCCTTCAGAACCCCAACACCGGGGACGTGTACCCGTTGAAGAGCAGCAGCCAAAAGATATCCGCAAATATGATTGAGAATTTCTTGGAGGACGTCACCAGTGGGAAGATGGAGCCATGGAATAAGGCTGAGGTTGACAAAAAGAGAACCGGTGGACACGACGAGCTTTAGGACACAGAAGAAAGAGTACCATTATCGATTAAGAAGAACAATGAGCAATGAAACAAGACAAATACAAACGCCGTAGTAGCAACATGGAGTGGCTGTCGGTACAGTGACAGTGATCGTGTACCTCGAATGGTTACTTAGTATGGAGCAATAAATATGAATGAGGGACCAGCTTTACCTTGGTTGCCGCTGAAATACTGCATTGAGGCTAACTACCCACAACCGGAGCCACACCAAGTGTTTTCTTCCTGGGGGATGGACTAGCCTGCAAACTCTTTTGCTGCTGAGGTGTGAAGTGGGATTCGACCTTTGGTGTCGGGATCGGAACCGGCCTCGCAATCCCACAAAAAGCCATGCCAACCATGCCGGACGTCACATCAGACTCAGACGTCCTCTGCAGACCCAGGCCTGTCATCATGACAGATGCGCCAAAACCGCCCGCAAATACGGGCAGAGACGAAGTTAGCGAGCCGAGATTGAATTTCAGACCTGCCAAATCCCCCAGCGGTCCAAGAGTGCGCAAGAGCCGCGTGGCCTCCGCTGCCCCAGCATGCTGCGCACCCATGGATGCCAGCTGCAACGTGCCGATAGTTACAAAATCTGCCGGCTGCGAGGAAAAAACTGGAAGCATGTCGGAGCCGGTGTCGGACGAAGACGTTTCATCCCGGTCCAAGGTTGTGCCAGACATTAGGCTACATGCGCTCGGCCGTCGACTTTGCTCGCTGTACGAGAAGCTGGTTGAGGAGCTAGATGGACCTGAAACACAGCGTCGCGCAGTTATTTGAGCTTGTGTGATGAGCGTGGAACACCTAGCCTCCGAGTCTGACACGCAGGGACCCAAGGGTTGTGTCGGTTGAGGGACTCGCGGATTGCTAGATCCGAATGGCAAGCAACCATGCTGTGGTGACTCATGAGCTTGTCGAGGAGACAATACCGCCGGAGACTCCGTGATATTCGTCGGGAATTGCGTTAATCCTGGTGCGTGGGCAACCAGTGTGAGTTGGTACAGTACGGCAGTGAATACCATATACGGCAGCAACGGTGGAAGGTAGGCAAGGGAGTGTCGAGACTGGTACGTGCTGGTCAGGGAGATGATGGCCTCTGAAGCCTGCTGGCACACCAGCAGAGGGGTTGCCTCATTCGACAGTCTTGGGGATATGCCATCCACTAGACTCGCCGACGTAGTCACAAACGGTCGAAGGAGACTAAGCATGCAAAAGTGGTACCAGATTCTCAATACCCAAATACAGATCGAGTTAGCTTCTGAGCATCAAGCTATGCCGGGGGCTAGACAAGTAAAGGATCGTGAGGCGGGGCCATACTTGGCGAAGATCAGGTCCGGGCTGTCATTGAGAGATTGCGGGCATGATTCAGCAAAAGTATTGTAGTAACTGATGCATCGGTCATAGGCGTTTTCGAGATCTCCGGCAGTCATTGCTTTGGAGTAGTTGTACGACAGGAACGTATGTGCCGCTTCGGTAACCTCGAATACAAATCGTGGCAGAGAAGGACAGTATCGCAAATCAGCAAAGAATTGCGTCTGCAGCGCGATGCCTTGATCATCTGTGAGTTACAAGGGTCAAGGAGAGCAAAGAGTCAACGACGCAACACACCTCGTTCCACCCTTGCTTGCGGGGCATCTTCACCCATCTCGCCAGTCTCAGGATGCAGGCGTATAAATAAGGGACCGGTTTTGGGCTCAAGATCTCCAGTCAAGAGCCGAAGAAACCTGTGGTATTGTCAGAAAAAAAATAGAGCGGCGTGACAGCCTCTGTTCCTTCAGGGGTCCATACCTCATCAAAGAAAAAACACCGCAGTAGGAAAGTGCCCTTACAGTCCTAAAATCCTCGCTATCATCTCCATCTTGCTCTTGCGCCCCCAGGACCAAATGAACAGACGCCCTGACGGATTCACGAACAAGGGTTTCCGCTTCCTCATCATTCCCCTGGCTGATTTCGGCCAAAGCCAGGACACCCAGAGCCTGTATGCTTGGTAGATTGACATGGCTGTGCTCCTCCGCGAGGAGCCTCTTTGCTTCGCCTACAAAGGCATCTCCGAACGTGACTCGGGATATAAGCTGAGACGTAGCGTTGAAGAGCCGACAAGCAGCGCCTAAAATCGCGTTGACCAATGCTTCAGAGCAATAGCGAGGGTTGCCATCGCGAAAGTCTCCAATAAAGTGTGACTGAGATACCAATGATAGCGTAGGGAACAAGCCAGAGAAAAATCTGCTGAACAGTCGCTGCACAAGCTGAACATCAGATGTAATGTTGGTCCATGTTCTAAGAGCAGAATCGCCATTGATGCTGGGTACTGTAGCGCTGCCAGGTGGCGTAATAGCCAAGTGTGAATTCGACGACGAAGGGGCAACATCCATGGCGAAGGCAGGGAAATGTTGGAATGCCACACTGGGTCTTCGGAACGGAAAGGGGCTCTCGGGCAGTGGTATGTCACTTGAGAAGCTGCCTCGAGACGGACGGTCAAAGGAGATTCCGGGCTGACCGACACTGGAATGGTAGCTGGTATCGATGCTCAGCTTAGGCGTGGGGTTGTTGAGTCCGCCAGAAAGCTGAAGACCGGCGACTTGAAGCTCCCCTAAAGGCACGGTTGGCATTCCAAGCATTGATCCTCGAAAAGATGTAGGAAACTGGCGAGCGAGCGTGTTCGGGCCGCAAGTTTCCGCCAGAATTGCACCTTGGGCTCGCGGCGAAGCTCCTTCAGAGGCTGTCAAAGAGCGTATCCAATCTGCAATGGCGTCTGGAGACTCTTCAGCACGCATGCGGTCCAAGATGGCTTCCCACTGCTCCAGATTGTTGTCAACAAGAGCTTGTATAACTGCATGTCCTTGCCGTTGCTCTGTCCGGAGCCTTTCGATCTCGGATCTGAGGTGGTCTTTGGTTCTCCATTTCTTGTCCTCGTACGAACATTCTTCTCCCCGAGATCTACACCTTCGGCAGGGTATTTGTCCATCACACTACAGTGGAAATGTCAGCTGATACCAAGGATAGGCTTGAGGGTATAAGATGGAGAGGCAAAAAGGGCAAGATACTTTGGTTCGTTTTTTACGGCAAACCAAACAGGCGTTTGGAGTTAAATGTTGCCTAGGCATATTGAGGAGAAAGGATCGTCGGGGAACACCAAGGGCCTCGACCGTCCATATTCCGTTGCCGGAGGTGAGCGCAGTGGTGGTGCCACAGCAGGATAGTAAGACAGAATACCGGATGACAAGCACTCCGGAGGTCGCGGCGGTTGAGCTTTCCAGACTCGAAGTGACAGCTCATCCGGTTGGCAGTTTGAGTATAAACGTCCTTACAGTTCAATCGCATTCCCATGGCTACCCA
This sequence comes from Cladorrhinum sp. PSN259, assembly GCA_033725935.1. Lineage (NCBI taxonomy): Eukaryota > Fungi > Ascomycota > Sordariomycetes > Sordariales > Podosporaceae > Cladorrhinum > Cladorrhinum sp. PSN259. The sequence continues at coordinate 51,324 of MU867126.1, forward strand.
GAACGAAACCAACGGTGGGATACCGGGCAGACTCCCCGGCGAATCCGAGAGCGGCCGTAGGAACCACTGGCAGCTTCTATCAAACCGGGGAGTCGAGCAGGTTGTCCACAACCCCTCACTTGGGCCAGACCCTGCAAGTCAAATTGGGGTTGTTGCATGGATGACATGTGAGTGCGGCAAGATCAATGGCTTGCCATTGGGGGCCATCTGCAGCACCTCCATGGCTGGATATGGTGTGGGTGACTTCAACGTTCCTGGATTGCGGGGCCTGCGCAAGAATTTTGTTCCGGTTGATCAAGACCTACCCAAGGTTATCCCGCCTTCAGTCGACATCTATTCATGTGAGGAGCTGAATCTGCCAAGTATCTCAGCAGATCTCACAAACAGTGCTAGTCAGGAAAGTGCAATTAGCAGAACCTAGCAAGGCAAGACGTTAGTAATTATGATAGATGGATGACGATAGTGCGAGTGTATCGTGGCCACTCAAGAGGTGCAGTTAGGACAACATTCCGGGCCCTTCAATTGGCTTGTCCCACCGAGGGAGTGGGGATTGCTCTGCCGTCCATACATGGCATCTCGGCGTGGTATTCGGCAACAGCACCATTCAGGGCGGATAATGGTCATTGTTCTTATCAATTCTGCCTTGTCTGGCGTCAACCAAGTGCCTCTCTGCCATGGCTTGAATACCCTGAACCGTTAGGTGCGCTGCGGAACACCACGTCTGTGACGAATCAGGCACTTTTATCCGTCAAGGTTGCAGTTTGGTGTGTTTTTACAGTGTGATACAATGGTATGATAGCTGATTGTTGCCGACTCTGTCACCATGTGGTGTCGTCTCTGGATGATGCTGAATAGTTCCTATCACCTCCAAGCCCAATGACCGTCAAAAACGACACAATAAAGCTTAATTAGTGATCGACAAAGCCTCGGACAACCGGGGTGGCCAATGCGGTATCAGTGCGATGCATGGAACGAGTTCATTGAAGGGGGGGATCCTTGCATTGAAGCCAGGATAATGGCACGATTTCCAGATACACTCGACGTGATCGGATGCCGATAGCCGATGACAAGTAGATGAGCATTAACGGCCGCATGTCGTACTGACATGGGTGAAATGTTTAGTCTCGCGGGGTTTGCCGAGCCGATGCCTTCAAAAATATGAACTCAGATCTGATATGAATCAAGGGTTCATTGATTGGAAAAATGTGGGGCTGAGGAGATCGCTGCAAATTGCATGATGTTGCATTTTGACAACCTTGGATGTGAGCAGTATTACCATGGCCCAAAAAGGTCGTGCTGAAATCCGTCAAATTTGAGAGCAACGTATTTTCCCCGGTTCTCACTGGGAGGATTCGATCAAGCTGCCAGTTTGGCAGGGGCAATATATAGATGTCAAAGTGACAATTTGGGAAAGGATCAAGTCTACCTGCCTGGCTTGTTAGTGCTGCTCACGTGATCTATCATTCGCCCCACCTTTTGCTGTCGTAGGCCAGGGTTTTCGTCGCAGCGCAAGCTTTGGGCGGGAGAGCGAGTGCCGCTCGGCTGCAGTGGGTTGCGCATCGAGAAATCCATCTCGAAATTCATTAACCTTTTTTTTTTTTTTGAGCAGCACCCAGCGCGCCACCACGCTGTTTGCCCAACATGCAGCCCACAAGGTGTCTCTTGAAGAGATCAGTCTGGAAAGGTAAACTCGACTCTTCCAGAATGCCCAATATCGTCAATTGCTCTGGATACTAATTCGTGATTCCTTCCTACCTGAACAGGCCCTCACATTGTCCCGTAAGATACACAATATCTACCCATCCACGGGGCTCTCACAACTCTCGAAAACTTGCCGGCTTACATATCTTCCCTCCAGACTCCCAATTGTCCGCCCCGAGCCAGGCAAGAAGATTGCCCCGATCCGAACCCAAGCCCGCTCGGCCACCATCCTCCCCCACTTTGTCGGTCTCAAGTTCCAGGTTCACAACGGCAAGGTCTACCATGATGTGACCATTACCGAGGAGATGGTGGGCCACAAGCTCGGCGAGTTCTCCGCGTACGGAATAAGCTTTGCTTCCACCGTCACACCACAGCATGATACTGATTGTTTGCAGGACACGCAAGCCATTCATCTGGGGAAAAAAGAAATAGAAGGACATTACAAATTATTCGATGATACCCAGTTTCAAGCGAGAGAAGAACATGCTGTTGTTTGTTTTACGATTTTGTACAACACCTGTAACGATATTAAACTTGATCCTCAAGTTCCAAAAGGACTGTCGCTGATATCTGCTAACTATTGTATACGGAAAGGCTCTGCCGCTCTCTGCCCAACAGGCCTGAAAATAAACAAGACCAAAGACTCATGAATGAATAACGCCTCCCCAAAATACCATAAACGCCTAATCTGACCTCACCCCTGGAAAAAAAAAAAAACAAGGCATGCCATAGAAACAGCGTATTCGCATGTTCCGCTCGTATTTCCCAATGCATCCGTTCTGTTCCCATAAATCCCTTTTTAGGTTGGCAACAGCACCCTCTTCCCCACTGTGATAGGAATCTTCCTTTTGCGCTGGATGTAGGCCACATTGGGCGCAAGAATCCAACTCATCCGTTCGAGAGTCGCCCTCCCCTTCATGAGATTGCCCTCCTCCCTCTGTCTACTCATCTCCAAAGGCTCACGCAACTAGGCATCTGAGAATCTCCATGATTGGGGTTGTTCGAGTAAGGATAGCCAAGCATACAAGTGATCTTGAGGGAATCTTTTATTCCATGGGAAGTTGAGGCGTCCTCCCCGTTTTATTCTCCTTCACTTTAAAATCTTCATTCTTACTTCTCGGTCCTGGCCCATCGCATAAATAAGCCATCGTCCGTAAAAATAATATTCTAGTCATCTTGCTCCCATGGGAAGTTAACCGCCGTCGCCGTCAAATTCTTCTCCTTGCCGATAAAATTATTCTTCTTCCTTCTGCAGCCCTGACTCTGCGCAAAATCGCTCTCAACGGCAATGTGCAGATCGAGACGCCTGCCCGGGGGACCCTTATCTCCAAGTCTAGATGAAGGGATGATTTTAATGTGCAGATTATCCTCCTAAACCTGTCGAACAAACGCTTGTAGGAGTCTGGCGCGCCTCGTGCGGAATTTCAAGGCAGAATCTTGGCTCTAGATTCACATCCCCTACCTCTCAGTACATATACGACGTAAATGAGTCGCCGGGAGTTAAATGTACATTGGACCGTGGCTATCCATCTTGTTCAGGAACTCACTGATCGACTTTATGCTGTATTGGTAGCCGGGATTCTGGAATGGGTTGTGCTTGGGGAGGCTATTGGGATTATCGACTATATTCTGTTGATGCTGTGTGCTATTCGTGCTGTTAGTGGTTGGTTGGTTGAGTCGATGGTGGAATGGAGCGATGTCAAGGTGCAATGTGTAAGTTGGAGTGCTGGGGTCTGCGACTGCCAGTGATATCACGTGATGTGAACTGGGCGCGTTCAGCTCAAAGACGAGGCGCGACGTTCTGGTTTCTTCCACGCGCAGTCACGGGGTTTTTCGAGGTAGTGGCAGAAGGCCCTCGAGCCAAAAATCCGCCGACTTATTTGTCGGTTGACTGCGGGTCCGCTGTGGATTACCTGTGGGCCAGCTGGGCCAATTGAAAGGGCCCTCGAACCTTGCAGGGGAGTCGATCCCTTTCACTCAGAAAGAGAGTTGATGCTGGCTCAACAACAACTTGTCCTCGATGGATGCGATTGTTTTTAAGCCCTACTTGTCCAATGCTGTTCCAAAGTTATGGCGGACACCCCAGACCACATAGGGGGCTCTAGACGCGCCAGAAATACCCAGCAAAACACTGGAAGCGTCCCTCAGCCCGCAGCCCCTCGTCGAGCTCCGCGACCTGCATTCATTGCCGGCGGATGGACGCATCGAGCAGCTGCACTTGGCGCCATTCCCAGATGTAAGTCAACCACACCTCTTCAATATTCCAATCTCTCAATACCTCAATACCTCAATACCACAACACATCTATCTATTCACGTTTTGACTTTCGTATTGTTGGTATTGTTCCGCATTCTACTATTGTCTTCCGTACGTTCATTTTTATTTGGCCCTTGCATCCCACGCTTTGCAATCTTTCCCACCTCTTCCACCTTTCCCACCAGCCCACTTCCTTCAGCTGTGGAAGTCGGTCCTCTCTTGACGTTCTATCTTCAGATCCCCTCCCCTGGCCTCAACCGGTTTTGCTGGCCTATCCAAAAGCCAGGTGCCCCTTCAAGTCATTCATTTCCATCATTCCTTTTTGATCGAATTACCAACTACATAACATTCTTTGTATTTCCATCTTCATCACATCCTATCCCTTTACTTGTTGAACAATCTCCACCATGCCTCCCAACAGAAGCTCTCGAACTGCTTTGCAGCAGCAGAGAAAGCGTCGGGTACTTGGGGAGCTCGACACCAATACGGACTTGAACGTTCCTCGCAGACCCACCAAGCGGCGGGCCCCTATTGTTTTCGGCCAGGAGAACGAGCATGCTGTTGTGGATGGCATTCGTCGCGGCATCTATGACTACAATGAGGTGGTAGCACTGACTGACTCTCTCAACTTCGACTGGTACGCAGCTCCCACAGAATCCACAACACCTACAGCTCCCACCAGAGACGTCCAAGATATGGAGGAAGAGCAAACCAGTGATCTTATTGGAAGCCCCGAGCCGGTTACCGATCTACCAGAGCAGGTCGAGGACCCTGAAGGCGACCATGATGAGGACGCCTACTTTGGGGATTACATGGGTGACGACGTCGAGGGTACCGCAGAGGGGTATGACGATGATCAGGAGCATGACGCCCTTGGTGGGTCCGATGACCTTCTTCATGAGCCTACCTTCGACCCTGCAGCTTTGGGACTCAAAGAGATCAACAACCTCGCCCACTTCGGTGTCAGCAGCCACAAGCCCGGCAATGGCGTAGCCGAACTTCTCAGCGACGACCCAGAGAAGTATTGGCAGTAAGTCACACCTCATCCTACCGTGCAAGACCAATGCTGACAACAAATTCTAGGTCCGATGGCCAGCAGCCTCACCTGCTCACTATTCACTTTCTGCGCCGCGTTGAGATCCGCGCCATCCGTTTCTACGTCGATTACACCCAGGACGAGTCGTACACGCCCACCAATATCGTCCTCTACGCGGGAACTGGCCAGCACGATTTGCTCCAGTTCGCAGAGATGCCCCTCACGAACCCCGTTGGCTGGCAGGACGTCCCCATTGCCAACTGCGGCGGCGGCCACGATGGCAACTCGCTCAGCTGCTGGGTCGTGCAGATGCTTGTCAAGGAGAACCACCAAAACGGCAAGGACACGCACATTCGCGGAATCAAGATTTATGCTCTGGACGAGAATACGATTGGCGGTACCCTGTATGAGCCTGTGGCTGCTGCTCAGCCGCCGCGGTTCAGCATTGCTGATCGCACGGCGGAGCAGGTGTTTGGACCGGAGCTTGCCACCTTGGATGAAAAGAAAACCTTCCAGGAGCTGCTCGACTCATTTGATCGGAACCCTCTTTCTGGTAGTCGTCGTGGGGATAGAGGATGTTCCAACTTTCCCGACTTTATGCGCGATCCAGAGATTCGTTGAAGCGAGTAGTCGAGTTTTGTTCACGCGACATTATCGCTCTGCTCACAACAAGGAGGTGGTTTAGTCGAATTTGGGCGCATCGGCACGGCGTTTCGGATTATCAACAAAAAAATTGGAGGATTGGGTCGAGGTTGAGGGTTTGGCATCACGTGATACCCCTTTTTTACAGCTGTTGCTATATATGGGAAGCAATGCTGGGTGTTTTCGAAGGTCTGGATCAGAGGTTTGCTGGTTGATTAGCATTCGAGAAGAAATGCATGGTTGGGTGTTTTTTGTCGACGGACTCGACAGTACCAAGACAGGGGATGGAGGAGGACAGAGGGATTAGGTTGGGGGAATTGTCAAGTATATATCAAGTAATTGTCGTAATTTGTTTGGTTGAAGAAGAGACAAGCATCATGAAAACAAGATGACCAGGCGGTCGGTGCATCACACGTATATCGCTAGTTCTTCAAATGGAACACTTTTCCAGCAGCCAATGTCCTGTCTCTCTGCGTCCCTGGGCCAGGATGCTCAGAGTGACATCTTCCCATGTGTCGATCAACTGCAGCTGGTCGTTGAGTTTTTGATGAATAGCGTCCAGCGAGTCTGACCCGAGCAGAACGCGCAGAGGGAGGGGCCATCCCTTCGCTAGTCCCTCGCCTTTGACAACATCGATGATGGCGTCAGAAACTTTGGTTAGGTCTCCCGGAACGCCCTTGGCCAGTGCATCCCCGGCAAAGGTTTTGCCAAAGAGCGGGAGGTAATCGTCGATCTTGGGAGGCCTTCCGAAGGGGTCTCCTTCTCTGCCTTCTGGAAGACGGGTCTGCAAGCCACCGGGCTCGAAGATGACTGAGCGGAGGCCGAGAGGATCAATCTCCTTTTGGAGGCCTTCATCGAACACTACATACAAGATGTTTATTGTGGGTATCTGCAGATGGTTCAAGAAGTGGATTGTAATAAAGGCTTACTTGTTAAAGAGGCTTTGGTCAAAAGGAGTAGTACGACAGAAAGGGGAGCGTCACCCATCCCAGTCCGGCGTGGATAAAGACTACGGTACCGGTCTTGGCGGCTCGCATGTGGGGGAGGGTGGCCAGGAGGGTGAGGGGGGAGAAGGAGGTGTCCTTAAGATGGGCAAAGACGGGGTGGCCATGTCCCGGCCTGTGGCGATGACTTGGTCTCCGCGGGCGACGATGCCGTTGACGAGGGCGAGGCCGATGCCTGAAGTGCAGCCTGTAACGAGCCAGACTAAGGGTGCCATAGTGATCTAAGATGGTGTATCCAGAATGAGGATGGTGGAACTTGAACAAGATATTGAGACATGATGGTGGATGAGAAGGGGGCTTTATATACCCATCGAGACACCATTCAACCTGCATCTAGATTGACACTCTCAGAGGCATTGAACACAAGCAGAGTCAAACATTTTCTTGTGGTATCCCAGCCAAACCTGGAAGTCTCAGGCATCTTTTATGAAGTCTTGTCCCAAATAGGAAAGAGACAGTTACTGGGGATAAGAAGCCCGGATTTATGGAGCTAAGCTGCAAGCTTCAGCACCATGAGCTTCCCCGGCGTTTAGAGCCTGATCTGTCAAGCTCGGTGCTTTAACAGCCACAAGCGAGAAATTGCAGGATGCAAGTTAATGACGTTTGAGCTCCTTAACATTTTACCCCGCATCTGCCTGTTACTATCATCAATCATCAACACCACTTCACCCACGATACGATACAAAAGCTCACTGAAGATATACCTAGTAAACATCACTTCGTAATTTTAGCCTCAGTCAAACAACGCAAATGCCAGTACCGCCAGAAGGATCTCCCCCTGAGGAGTCAATCGAGGAACTGTGCGCCATGCGTTTACGCTTCTTCTCAGAAGCACTCAGCTCCTTCCAGGCATCCTCTTCCAAGTTCCGCGTCATCTGCACGGCACCACCAGTGATATGCTTCCGCGTGCCGGGCAGTCGGAAACGCGAAGATCACTGTCCATCACCGCCGATTCCCCCTCGCGAGCCACCGAAAAGTCTGGTGGTCCTGGACTCATCTTTTAATCCGCCTACACACGCCCACGGGATCATGGCAAGATCTGCCGTCTTTGATCTTCCTGGGACTCCTCGAATACTTCTGGTCCTTTCCGTTAACAATGCTGATAAAGCTCCCAAACCCGCATCTTTTGAGCAGCGGCTCAGCATGATGTGGTCGTTCGCCAGAGACGTGCAGGTATTACTCTCCGTGGGGCAGAGAGGAGGGGAGATAGGTGTGGATGGCATCAGTGTTGACATTGCACTTTCCACGCTGCCCTACTTCCATGCCAAGAGCCAGGCAATCGCGGAAGATGACTTTTACCAGGGAGGTCTTTCTGGGGAGTGGAGCGGACGGTTGCGGGAGAGGCCCAGGTTACAGAACACCGCAGACCAGGACCAAGAGCCACCAACGAAGCAAGTGATTCTTGTTGGGTACGACACCGTGATCAGGTTGTTTGACCTCAAGTATTATCAGACCGAAGAAGGGAACGGGATACAAAGGGCGCTGGGACCCCTCTTTGACCGGGCGACGCTGAGAGTGACAATGCGACCTGATGATGAATGGGGAACAATTTCAGAACAAAAACAATACGTTAAGAGCTTGTTCAAGCCCAGGAAGATGGTAGAGTTAGGTCTTGATAAATCTTGGGAGAGCAAGATTGAACTGGTCCAAGATTCAAGAGGCTGGAGCAAAGGAGTGAGTAGTACATATGCCAGGAACGCTGCAAAGGAGGGAGATCAAGAAGCAATGAAGAAGATGATTCCACGCAGGGTGGTGGAATGGATTCAGAGTGAGAGATTGTATCGTGAGTAGGTATAAAAATATGGCGTTTCACCTTTTGGAAAGTTTTGCTTGGACTTGTTGAAGGGTTCCAAGGCTAAACCACATGCGCCGGGACTGGAAGGGGAAAAATCACTCATTAAACTTATCCAACGTGCGCCTGGGGAGTGGCTGGTAGTCTGAAATAGAATTGGTGATAGTCCCCCTCAAAAGCCTCTGATTATATTGCACAAATCGTGCCGGTCACCATCCTCATCTCAGCAATTCGTGGTTTGTCAAGTTCAAAAACTGGTGCAACACAAATCTCCGCACGAAATTTTGGCGGTCTGCAACGGCAGAAGAAAAGTATCCACTTTGAAACACGAAAATCTCCACTTTGCTTCAAAATTTTCATCAAGTGGTCTGTGCTCACCTGCAAATTTCCAGCGTGCACGCACCACTCTGACCCGCCTCCCCCCCAACTATATAATGAGCACCTCCCTCCCAAAATTTCAATTTCCTTTTTCTTTTTTTTCTTCATGTCGACAATACTTCAGAGAATCATTTCTATAGTATTTGTCCTCTTTTGTGTTCCCTAAAGGAGCCACAGATCCCACCCGGGTTGATGAACAATATCCTCGGCACCCTACAGTGAGAAGCCTTTTTTTACTCTCGACCTGCCTGAAAAGGTGGCGGTACGCTCTTTGAGCATACTGTATAGAGAGTGGCGATGATCTGTACCCCGACATTAAGTCTTGCCTCGTGCAGCTTGGTCGGGGTGGGTACCGATGGAAGTCTGACCGGCCTTTTTTTCTCTTTTTCATTGTATTCTTGGGGCACGTACTCGAGATTCAAGGAAGAAAGATTTGATGGTGTTTTTGAGTGTATGCCTGCTCGCGTTCTATCGGATCGCGTCTTTTTGCGTGGTGTTGCAATTTTGAGCCCCACTTCCACACCGCCGCTCGTTCCAGCAGCTGGAATCCAGCTGCTGTTCGCGTTTAAGAGCGCTCTCAACTTGGCAGGCGTATTTTGGCCTGCAGCAACGTTGGATCTCTTGACGCAGCTTCCCACCACACCTTTTGTCATTCCATGTCGCCATCTTCTTCCAATATTGGATTCTCAATTTAATTGCCATGCGGTGTCAACCAAACTTTGAACAGCACACCTTCCCTAATGCGCTGACACCTTACCAATCCGGATGCACTCCTGTGCTCACCTGCATAAGAATGTCTGTATCACCTGCAACGGATCGCTGTCCGACCCTCAATCGATGATTCTTATCGCCAATACGAAAGACCTCACGATATTTTTGGATATCTTTACGGGCGAGAAGTTTGGTCATGGCTTGCATGCGCATGCTTCAACTCTCATCCCAGTTGCTCGGATGGGCAGGTGTTGTTCTTTGGCCATGATGGTCAGAGAGATACAAAATGGCCCGAGACTCGAACTGATATCTTGTTCCCTCGCCGCCGTCGTAGGTGTGCGCTTGTATCCACAAGTCAATCATCATTGCCAGGATGCGTTACTATCACCTTCTTTTCACCTGCATCTTACCATTCCTGGCGGCAGAGGTCGCTGCACTCCAAACCAGTCCTCTACTGCGTCCTCTTCGCCAGCGTCGTGACGCTCCTAGAAATTCGACAGAAGTAGCTCCCAAGAGATTCGTTGTAGAAGTTGAAGATGTATTTATATGCGTGCCGTGTGTTTTGTGAACGATCCGCAGCTGACAAGTCTAGGGCGCAAACATCGATGCTGTTGCTTCCAAATTCTCAGCATCAGGAGCCAAGATTCTTCGCACCTTCAAGGCGGACCTCTTCACCGGCCTTAGCATCGAGGCTGAAGGAGAAAACATCGAGTCTCTCCAAAGTGTCAGCGGCGTCTCCCAAGCATGGCGTGTCAGCAAGATCCATCTGGGCCCGATAATTCGATCCACATCCTTCAGTGACGACGCTGCTGCAGCCAACTACTCTGTCCACGAGTACACAGGCGTTGATAAGCTGCACGCTGCTGGTATCTTTGGCAAGGGTGCTGTGGTGGCTGTTGTCGATACTGGCACGCATTATCGTCATCCTGCTCTCGGGGGCGGGTTCGGTCCCGGGTTCAAAGTTGCTGGAGGCTATGATCTGGTTGGTGATGGAGATTGGCCCGCTGGTCCAAAGAATCCAGATTCCGACCCCCAGGATTATATCGGGCATGGTACTCACGTTGCTGGTATCATTGCCGGGAAATCAGAGTGGTACACTGGTGTTGCCCCAGAGGCAACTTTGTTGTCTTACAAGGTGTTTACTGATGTACTGTGCCCTAAGCCGCTTCCCCAGATTGTCTCTGCAGACCAACCTTGTTAACTCCTCTGTTAGTCAGGCACGACTACTGACGATGCTTTGGTGGATGCATTCCTGAGAGCATATGAAGCAGGGGTAAGTGGGTTGATATCTGTCAAGTATGGAACCTTTTCCCTGACGATGACTCTAGGCAGATATCGTCACCTCAAGTATTGGCGGAGTAAGTGGCTGGTCAGATGGGGTTTGGGCAACAGTTGCCTCTCGACTTGTTGACAGAGGCGTTATTGTCACCATCTCGGCAGGAAACAATGGAGATGAAGGACCATTTTATGCCAGCGATGGAGCTTCTGGGAAGAATGTCATTGCGGTGGCTTCTACTGACGCCAGTGTCATAGCCGCGCCTCCTTTCAAGGTGGTCTTCACCCTCAATGGGGCCTCCAACACGACACAGCTTGGCTATCTGCCTGATCTGAACTCGTATATCTGGGACTTCCCAGAAGAGTTACCCATCATTCCTATTTCTCTGGATGTCAGGCATCCTGCGGATGCCTGCGATCCGCTCCCTGACGACACTCCAGATCTTTCAAAGGGAATCGTGTTGATCCGACGAGGGACGTGCGATTTTTCTGTCAAGCAAGCCAATGCCGCCAAATTTGGCGCCAAAAGGATCCTGTTCTACAACAATGAAAATCCAATCGTGAACCCGGGGTCTGTTGATATTACCCTACCCGTTGCCATGATCGAAGCCAGAGCAGGAGAGGCCATCATTGCGACCATCAAGGCTGGGGGCAACGTCACAGCAGGTTTTGCCATCCCACAAGACTCAAACTGGGCAGTCGGAGTTTACAACTCTGCGGGTGGGATTCCTTCTGACTACAGCAGCTGGGGCGGCACCTTTGAGCTGGAGATTAAACCCGACGTGGCAGCTCCTGGCAAAAATATCTACAGTACCTACCTGGACGATGGATACGCGGTGCTTTCTGGCACTTCGATGGCATGCCCTTATGTCGCCGGTATTGCAGCACTATACATCGGAAAGTACGGTGGCAGATCAGTCCATGGCCCAGGGTTTGCAAAGCAACTGTCAGATCGTATCATATCAAGCGGTGCGGCGGTCCCATGGCAGGTTAGCCAGCCAACTGGACTTCCAATCGATTACGGCTTCTGGGCTCCCGTAGCACAGGTCGGAACTGGCCTCATCAATGCCACCAAGATTCTGGATTACTCTACTTCTTTGTCGTTCACCAAGTTTGCCCTTAATGACACAGCTCACTTCGAGAGATACCACGAAGTCCTCATCACGAACGGTGGCAACAAACCTGTGCAATACACATTCTCTCTCCAACCAGCAGGCACATTCAATGCTCAGTCACCGAACTACCCTTCTTTCTTGTCAGCCTCTTACGAATTCGAACCATATTCCTTCGTCCCTAAAGTCAAACTCCCTTCCTCCCTCACGATCCCTCCAGGCCAGTCTCGCAAGGTCCAGATCAATTTCGAACCTCCCTCCCCCGGTTCTATGGAGGTAGTCAAACTTCCCATCTACAGCGGAAAGGTGCTTATCTCGACCTCGACCTCGGAAGAACTATCGATTCCCTACTTTGGCGCAGGCTTCGATCTTAAATCATCCCTCCGAAACTCAGTGTTCGCTGACGGGAGCCCTTACCAAGTCTCCGGACCAAACCGAGACGATATTTCCATATACCACACTTATGATTTCAACCTCTCATGGGCCGCTCAATCTTTCCCGAAAGTGTACGCGGCATTCAAGTGGGGACCTAAACAGCTCAGATGGGATATCTTTGAGGATGGATGGAAGGAGCATGAATGGAAGTATCCACCGGTTGTGGGCAAGAGCGGATACGTGGGCAGCGCGACGTACTGGTTGGACTCGGATTCTTATTGGGGGTTCGATGGAGAGACAATGAATAAGGAGGATACGATACCTTTTCCCCTTGCAGGGCTAATAAGGACGAGCTCGTGGAGTAGGTGGAATCAGGGATTTTGGTGGTTTGGAAAGCTTGCGAATGGGACTTATATTGCGGCTGGAAACTATACGTGAGTCTCTCTTTTTCTTTTTGCTCCTTGGAAGTTTAGGAATGTCAGGAGAGAGTGCGATGCTAATTCAAGATGATGATATGTATACAGCATTCGATTTGCGGCGCAGGTGCCCTTCAGCAACCCGGAACATTCTGATAACTGGCATGTCTGGAAGACACCGGGAATCACGATTTCGCCTTACACTCCCTAATTAGACTGCCCGGCTCGATTTGTTGCGCTTTTCTTTGCACACATGCTATTGGGGGTGTTTTCGGAAGTTTCATTTCTTTCTGCCTCACTCTAGACTTTGATTCTTTCGTCGCGTTGGAATCCCTGAAGTTTGGATAGCATGGCACGCGATGACGATTGTCGCACTTCTCTTCGGAGGGATCCGACAAGGGATACAAGTTGCAACCGTTGCGGACGCCACAACCGACCTCAGTCACGAGTCCCGACCCTCAACCAACCACCATCTCACATTGGTCCAACGTTTGTTTCTCTTTGTTTTGAGTTTATTATTTAGCGGGAACAGCCACTTAATACTGATTCTTATTGGTGGGATCTGCACGACCCCTCTCCCTGCTTGGGGTTAAATACAAAAGATATGTCGATATCTCCAACTGAACTTGTGCAAGAGAAACAGGGTAGTATATTGCGGCTTGGCAATCGTAGAAAATACCCGCACACTGTAGCATCCGGATCGTAAACGCCAAGCAAAGCCAGCAAACGGCAATCAGATCAACTGCCATGGTGCGGGACATACAAGATGCCGGTGTGTGGGAGGGGGGGGATGCCGTACCGCCAGGGTAATAAATTCAAAGAGGTTAAGGAGATGGTCGATAACAAGGTAGTGCATTGGTTGGTGGCTGAAATGTGTTGATGGTACGTACCTCTTTTTCAAATGCCGCAAGTGTTTATCTTGGCTCTATATGCGTATGGCACGCAGGGAATTTATTGGCAGAGAGCAGGGACTCACAACACACAAGACTCGCACGGCAGGCATTGGAGAAAAGTGCTTGTTTAGATTGGGCGATATCCAGCTCATGGGAAAAGAAGGGCCTATCGGAATCATGCAACGGGAGTTGAATGGGCTCTCCTTGGATCTGCGAGGGTGGAGGCGACTCCTATCTGCCTAAAACTGCCGAAGCTCGATATTAATAACGGCTTGGGGATCTCTTATTCGTCAGGGTGGTTATCGTACAAGGAACGTCAGTTTATATCATCATTTCGAGATATCAGATCCAGTGACCGAGGTCCTCCCGCCCTTGGAGCATCGAATAAGCGCAAGATGCAGAGGTGAGATTGAGTAAGATGGGCCATTAAGCGGAAGCAAGTGATATGGAAGCTCATTACCGAAATAGGCAAGTGGGAAAGAAAAATGCCCTGGGTTTGGAGACGGCATCTCGTCCACCTCGGGATGCCCTTCAAAGAGGCTCATGAGGATCTTAGAGGACGGGAAGCGTGGCCAAGGGCAGTGGCGATCCTAAAATCTTGTATTCAGTTGGTCAAGCTGTCAATGCCATCATCAAACTGCGACTTCTAGTCCCTGGCTCCTGGATATGGTTCTGCTCTCTTGCCTTTTCCGTCCTGGGATCGTGAAGCTCCTCGAAGCCGAATGAGGAGAAACACACGAAAGATGGCGAATTGTCGATATTGTTCCGGCCTTGGTCCCTTCGGGGCTTCTCAATCTCGGCTCTCCGCTCTCGCTCAGCAGATCTGCATATCCCGCTTCGTATGAATGCTCCGTTCGTGCTACCAAGGCCGGGAATCGCCATTGAGATTTATATGAGCACGGGGAAACACATTGGGAAGTGGGGACGGGTCGGATAGATAAGAAGCATCGCTTCACCCATCTCACGAGCTTACTCAAGGTTCTGGCCGTCTCGACCGTCACCTCCAGTCTGAGCCCCTTTCCCGCTTCTTCTCAGTTGATTTGTTCCCAGGCAGTCACCATGGTGACCATCACGAACCTCTTTATCGCCTCGCTCTTTGCAGCGGCCGGCCTCGGCTCTGCCCTCCCCCCCAGAGTCGGCACAACCGTGATCGACTCCAACGAGATCAACGGCGCCGGCAGGACCACGCTCAAGCAAGTACGCAAGCCAGGTCCTCAGAAGTATTTCAATGGAGCCCGGGCAGTCTATCGGACCTATCTCAAGTATGGCGTCCCAGCGCCAGACTACATCGTCAAGGCCGTGGCCAAGATTGATGCCGAGAACGAGGCATTCCTGAAGCAGAAGCGGACCACAGGCAGTGCCGCAGCAGTCCCAATTGACGTTATCGACATTGCCTATGTCACGCCCGTCACCATCGGCACGCCACCACAGACCCTGAACCTCGATCTCGACACGGGATCTTCTGATCTCTGGGTGTTTTCGAGTTTGACCCCCGCCAACCAGGTCAGGGGCCAGGAGATCTACAATCCATCCAAGTCGAGCACCTCCCAGCTTCTCAACGGACACACTTGGAGCATCAGCTACGGCGACGGCTCAGCGTCCAGGGGCACAGTGTACAAGGACAACTTCACGATCGGTGGCCTGGAGGTCCCTGCTCAATCCGTTCAAACCGCCAACCAGGTTTCCACCGGCTTCACCTCTGAAGCAGCGATTCACGGGCTTGTTGGCCTGGGTTTCAGCACGCTCAACACCGTCAGCCCGAGCAGCCAGCTCACCTTCTTTGACAATGCCATTTCGAAGCTGGATGCTCCAGTTTTTGCCGTTGATCTCAAGTACAAAGCCAGTATGTAGTCGCTTTTTTTTTTACCTTGAGGAGAATGACAAGCTGACCGATAATAGCTGGCACATATGATTTCGGCTTTATCGACAAGAAGAAGTACACGGGCGAAATCACCTACACTCCCGTCAACAACAAGCCCGGATACTGGACCTTCACCTCGACGGGCTACGGAGTCGGCGCGGGCAACTTTACCCAGGAAGCCATCACCGGCATCGCCGACACGGGTACCACTCTTCTCTACCTTCCCACGGCCATTGTCACTGCGTACTACAGACAGGTTTCGGGGGCCACCAACAGCCGCTCGTACGGCGGTTACGTGTTCCCTTGCACGTCAACCCTCCCGCCGTTCACCTTTGGTGTTGGCTCAACCAAGTTTGTGATCCCTGCGTCGTACATCAACTATGCTCGTGTCTCTGCCACCTCGTCCCAGTGCTTCGGTGGCATCCAGAGCAGCAGCAGCTTGGGAATCAACATCTTTGGTGATGTTGCTTTGAAGGCGGCATTTGTTGTGTTCAATGGAGCCGAGCCCCCGACTATTGGTTGGGCTACCAAGAACTTGGTATCATAAATGCCGAGATGTGTAGGAGAGTTGAAAGGCATCCTTTTTTTTGGGTTTTTTTTTGCATGAAATATTGCATGGAAGAGGTATTCTGCGCAGATTTTTATTTTTATTTTATTTTTATTTATTTTTATTTTTTATTTTATAGTTATATGGGCATTGATCATCACTCTTTTTATTTTTAAATATCGAGAATTGTGCAATGTTGCAATGGATGAATTTGTGAAATGCCCATAACCAAGAGATCTCGGCCATCGCCAATAGCGGCCAAGAGAAAGCCAAGTTTGGGTAGGACACCCTTGGCGCAGAAACAAGCTCATGATGCACGATCGTGACGAGGTGGCGTTCCTCTCCATACTTGACGACATTTCTTGGCAAGGCTGATTTGGAGATATTAAAAAATTGGAAAGAAGTTGGGTCAGTTATTCTCGATCATCATGGTGGTTTCCATGAAATGCGAACAAAGTCCTTGATAAAAAGTGAACAACTGCAAGATCCCAATTGCTCCACACACCAGCCTAGAAAGCTTTACCCTACCCTGACACGTGCCTGACAGCACAATTTCTTTTCAGTTGGCTTTCCGGAGAAACTCTCAGTCCCAGGCGAAACCTGGGTGGACGGGCCAGTGCCGTTACCCGCACAAGTGGATTTCCAGAACCTTGCTAAGACCAATGTAACCTTCCAACCTGCCTTCAACTAACACGCAACAAGCAGGTCGTTGCTATTATCTCTCGATTTTGCCCCATCATTTGCGGGTTCTTGCCACGGAATGACGGGATTGGGATACCCCATTATTAAACAAGTTCCAGCAACCATTTGAACTTGCCATTTGCCTCGGCATGAACGAGAAACCATTCGGTAATAGCAAGGGCATAAAACATTGGGGGCGGCTGGGATATCTACACTCAGGGTGCTTGGTGAGCGGCCAACAGTGGTAACATTGGATGGACTCCACACCCACGAGGTATGGAGAATGACCAGATCAAGCAGGGTATTTCCTTCGCCTATCGCAGCCCATCGATAACACAATTGGGGGATGAAGATGGATTCGGGCCTTTTTTGGACCACACACGAGAAGAATATTCCTGATTAGAGATAAGTGATCCCTTCCAAATATGAGGGGACTGGTGGCCAATAGAGGGCAAAAGTTCCAAGTTGTGGTGTTTCGATCATCATGCATCGAGCATCGAGAAGCGTGTGAACCATCATGGATGTCCTTCGATTATTCCAAGTGCGGGAATGTATGTAGAAAAACTGCAGGCTAAGGCAAGTGTATGCACCTACCACAAGCGGTTACCGACTCCTGCGAGTACTGCCCACTCTGGGACCCCAATGCAAGGGCCATGGGGCCCCAGGTACGAGCAAACACAACCCAGATGAACAAGGGCAGTTACGAGGGGACAGCCTGACACAGACCGGGTCCTCGTCCCATCTCCATCGCGTCCACGGGGTTGGGGTGTCAGTGGAACTGTCGGTCGCCCCAAGCTAAAAAGGTCCGCACCTCCCACCAACCACGGCCCGGTGTCCTTCGTCCTCTGCCCTCAGGTTCTCCCTCCATTCTCCCGCCAACCTCTCAACAGTCGGGACCGTTGACAATGGGTACCGGTATGCGTGAACCCCTCCCCCTCCCGCATCTTTTGCCTGCCTCCCACCGTTACCCTCAGCTAACCTCAACTCTGCCTGCTTCAGCGATGGACGAAAAGACTGTCAAGCCCGCGGGCCTGGACAGCACAAGCGACATCGAGGATGGCAGTGCGCCACCCCTCGACCCTCGCATCGTGGATGCGCACTACGATGGAAAGCCCACTCAGGAGGAGCTTTCCACCTTGCGTCGCATCCCGGGGTCCATCCCTATTGTCGCCTACCTCATCTGCGTTGTCGAGTTCTGCGAACGCGCTTCTTACTATGGCGTCCAACCCCTCATCAGCAACTTCGTCAACCGTCCATTGCCCGAAGGCGGCAATGGCTGGGGCGCCCCTCCCAAGGGTACCCAGCAGACCCCAGGAGCATTGGGAATGGGTACCCAGAGGGCAAACGCTGTTACGCAGTCTTTCAGCATGTTGGCCTACGCTCTCCCGTTGCTGTTCGGTTGGTTGGCCGACGCAAAGACCGGCCGATATAAGATCATCTGCTGGGGCGTTGCCGTCTTCGGTGTTGCCCATGCCTTGATGGTTGCTGCTGGTGCCAAGAACCTCTTGGCCAACGGTATGGCCAAGGTGCCGTATTTCATCTCCTTGTACATGTTGTCTATCGGTGCTGGTGAGCCTTTATTCCATCCAGATCACATTAAATACTTTCATGGGTCGCTGACACCAAGTTATAGCTATGTTTAAGCCCAACGTTTCTCCATTGCTGCTCGATCAAGTCACCACCACCGTCCCCAAGGTTATCACCCTTGAGAGCGGCGAGAGGGTTATCCAGGATCCTGAATCCACCACCGAGCGCGTCATGCTCTGGTTTTACCTCATGATCAACATTGGTGGATTCATGGGCGTTGCTACCTCGTACTCTGAGAAGTACGTTGGTTGGTGGCTTGCCTTCCTCATTCCCTTAGTCCTTTACTTGCCCTTGCCCTTCCTTCTTTGGTTCCTTTACAAGCGTCTCACCCTCGCCCCACCCGGAGGCAGTGACCTTCCCCACGTTTTCAAGCTGCTTGGTGTCTGCATCCGCCGCGGCGGTGTCACCAGGATTGGCCGCAAGGGCTTCTGGGACCTGGGCAAGCCTTCCAACATCGCCGCTGCTGGTTTGAGCGAGCGGTTCATCACCCACTGGGATGACCAATTCGTCGATGACGTCCGCCGCACCTTCCAGGCCACCGGTATCTTCTGCTTCTTCCCCATCCAGTACATCAACGACAACGGTCTTGGTTCAGCGGCTAGTTTCCTGTCGACGATGTTGGAGACTAATGGTGTGCCCAACGATGTCATTTCGAACTTCAACTCGCTGAGTATCATTGCTTTCGCCCCCATCCTCAATTATGGTCTCTACCCCCTCCTCCGCCGCTTCAATATTCATTACGGCCCCATTGCGCGTATCACCACCGGTCTCGCCATGTCCAGCATTGGTGGTGCAGGTTACACCATCATCAACAGCTACGCCTACAAGCTTTCGCCCTGCGGCGAGTACGGTTCAAGTGACTGCAAAGTTGGCACCGGTGTTGCCCCCATCAGCATTTGGTGGCTGGCCATTCCTTTCGCCATTGGTGGTATTTCTGAGTTGTTCGTCAACGTTCCCGCTTACGGCTTGGCATACTCCCGCGCCCCCGTCAACATGCGTGGTCTCGTGGCGGCTCTGAACTTGTTCAACACTGCTGTTGCCTACATTATCGGTCTTGCTTGCTCTAGCATCGTTACCGATCCCCACTTGACCTGGGACTTTGGCGGCCCGGCAATTGCTGGTGGTGTCTTGACTGTCATCTTTTACTTTACTTTCCGTCACATTGATAAGGAAGAATATGTATTGGCCAAGGCTAGGAATGAGGAGCCGACTGAAGTTGAAGGAGCTGTGACTAAGCAGTAGATACCAAGATATGAGTAGTGGAGGAGATGTGAATGAGGAATGACGATAGGACTTTTGTTTATGTGTGTTTCAGTCCGGCATGCCATCATGTAATGAGTTTATCGGATAACTATAATGAGATAAATCCTGCTCTAGAAGCAAGATATCGTATGAGATGAGTTGTAATGATATTTGCCAAGACCGTGTGTGTGAATGCATGAATCCCGCCGCAGGAAGCACAGTGCGATAAAGATAGATATATCTCGCAGAATCAATACATGCATCTCTGACCGTAATGCTGTGACTCCTGATTCTGTACCTTTGATGCGGAATTTCCAAGCTTTGGCAGAAGTGGTGATATTTACAATGTTTACCTAACTAGCACCCCGAGTTTCCATTTTTGGAAGTGGGGGTTCGGAAGCTTCTCAGCAAGCTCAAGACAAGCCCCTTGAGCCCCTGAAAGACAGTTTCGACTTTGGACATCAAAAGTGGACCATGATCCCGGGCGCTGATTGGACGATGTGGGTCCGGTGCCAAACCTGGGAAGCTCCCCTCCAACCCCAGCGCGCGCTGCGACCCATCATTTTGGACAGCAGGGCATCGCGCCGAGCAGTTGTGTTGCCGCCCTGCTGCTGAACGACCGTGCAACCTCGACCACTTTTGGCAGTGACGAAAAAAAAAGAATACATTATCGAGATCACCCTTCACATTCCATGGCCGAGTATTGATCATAGAGATTTCGCAACTCACTCGGCATTTCCCTAAATAATTCGGGATCCCCATCCCGCACTCGGCCAGCAATGGGCACCAACGGAGGTGGCATGGGAGGTGCGCACGATGCCTCCATGATGGGCAACATGTCGAATCAACCCCCCGCCACCGAATACACCTTACAAGGTAATTTCAGCTTGATACAGGATGGCCCATCGTGTACTAATGTTCCGTCACAGGTGTTATGCGATTTCTTCAGACAGAATGGCACCGACACGAGCGCGACCGCAATGCCTGGGAGATCGAAAGGCAGGAGATGAAGAGCAGAATAGCCAACCTCGAGGGGCAGGCGCGCAGGGCCGACGCGACTCAAAGGGCGCTCAGGAAATACCTTGCAATCCTCGAGAAGAAGGTCAAAGACCAGGCTGCACAGTTGAAAGGCGGCAACGCATCCGAGGAACCGGATTCCAAGCTAGACCGTGCTGCCATGCTGGAGGAGAAGTTGCGCTGTGAGTTCCTGCATTTCATACTCCTGCAAGGCTGACACAGCAACTGACATATGCATGTTTTACAGCATCATCCGAAAAGCATCGCACGATCGAGACCAACCCCGTTGAGGCCGGTCTCGCTGACGAGGAGGCCAGCAGAAATGAACTCAAGACCTTCCTCGACCAGTGTCAAGCCGAGTTTACATATTTAATGATTACGCCCGCGAACCCGATGCCTCCAAGAGAGTCACCACCTCTCCCAATACTCGATGATCAAAGAGACCTTGAGGGATATGGTCAACCAATGTTGGACCCGGCTTATCAGGGTATGCGAGCGCAGCAGCAGCACCAACAGCAGCAGCAAAACCAGCTCCGTGAAATGCTCGCCCAACAAGGTCGCCAAATGCCGCCTCAAAACCAGCACCTGGCTCAGTCTGTCCAGGGAAATTATGGTTCGAAACCCAACGACTTGCAGTCCTCTGCCATGGTCCGCACGTCGAATCCCGAAAACCCTCCGCCGTCAATGTTTAATAATAACAGTAATAATTCATGGCCTCAGGCCCCCATGCCGCCCCAGAGAGAGCTGGGGCTAGAACCACTCCCTAAGCAGAGCACCCAGTTGGAAGAAAGAGAAATCACGGATAAGCGCAGCGCGGTTGAGTCGGACAGCTGGGACTTTAATGAAAGCAACTTCCCGGACCCCGCCGCGCCAAGCAAGCAACAGCAGCAAGCCTCGACGAGCCGACCCGATAACGACGTGTTCCCTCCGGCTGACAATATTCCCAAGTCGCCAAACCGCGGTCCCCTCCCACATCGAAGAAAGAACTCAAACTCCAGCCGGAGAAGGAGCGCCGAACATGAGTTGTCACTGAACCAGATTGGCCAAAAGACGGAAAGTCCTAATTTCAAACTCAAATTCGGTCTCCGAGGACATCTAGACACCGTTCGCACAGTAATCTTCTCTGGAGGCGGCAGCCCTGGCGAGCCCGAGATCTGCACGGCTGGAGACGACGGGACGGTCAAACGGTTCCACATCCCTGACCGCCATCCTGGTAACCCTGGATCGAGCAGCAGCGATCTCGACGTCACTGCTGACTTTACACACCGCGGTCATAATGGAGCTGTGCTCTCGCTCACCTCTTGGTCGCCATCTCCAAACTTTTCGACTGGCGGACGAGCTCAGGGTGATGGTTGGATTTTCTCCGGAGGACAGGATGCCACCATTCGAATTTGGGAGCGCGGGCGTGTTGACCCCAAAGCGACTCTTGACGCTCACGCAGATGCTGTCTGGGCTCTGTGCGTTCTTCCCAGCAACCTTGGTGCAATCTTTGGCGCCTCTAATGCGTACGGGACGCCAGACCGCATCTTGTTGGTGTCGGGCGCCGCAGACGGAAGTGTGAAGGTATGGGCAGTCAGTGCACCCCCGCAGCTCACCTCACCACAACCCAGCGCTGGTCGCCGAGGTCCAGGTGGCCGCGTCAGGGGCAACTCCATGAGCTCTGGCTCCGCCTTCCCCAACACTCCTCAGCCGACAACAGCCTCTAACTCACCCTTCCATCATACCCTGATCCACTCGATCTCGCGTGCCAACTCAGATGCTAGCCCAACTTGCATCACCCCACTCAGTGCCAACGGAGAGACTTTTGTGGTCAGCTACTCGGATGCAGCTATCATCGCATACGACACGCGCACCGGAGAGGAAATCGGAAACATGACCAGCTTGGAGACCTATGACGGTACGATATCGACGAGCGTCAACGCTGTGGTTGCCACAACGGTCGGCCTTGATCAAGCCCAGGGTGGGTTGAACGAAGATGAAGGGCAAGGAACCGCTGGAGGCGGCCCAACAGGAGGTGGACGCGCCATGGCCGGATCAGGGGTCGAAGGTGTCATCATTTCTGGTCATGAGGACTGCTTCATTCGGTTTTTCGATGCCAACAGTGGTAAGTTGTTTTTTGGGAACCAGTTTCTTCATCTCTCATTATTGACATTATGAACCAGGTCAATGTACATACAACATGATTGCCCACCCTGCATCGATTTCGAGCCTGTCACTCAGCCCAGACGGTCGAGAGCTTGTTAGCGCCGGCCACGACGCCTCATTACGGTTCTGGTCCCTCGAGAAGCGTTCTTGCACTCAGGAAATCACGAGCCATCGGATCATGCGCGGGGAAGGTGTATGCGCCGTTGTTTGGAGTCAAGATGGCCGGTGGGTAGTCAGTGGTGGCGGCGACGGAGTGGTCAAGGTGTTTGCGCGGTAGAAACAGCAATTCCATCACGACCGGAGCTGTCAGGCCAGTACGGCGTATGCCGGCGGACTGTCAAAGTCAATCTTGTCCTCGAGTAGTGCGATGCTCCAAAACCACCACCGTGACCCGAACGGCGGCTAGGATGTCGGCCTGGGTAGCACCTCGATGAGCTTAGTAGATGACAGAACCGTGAGAGGGTGGATGATCAGTCCAGGCAAGTGGTTGAGAGGGCAGGGTACCTGGATTTTCAGAGATAAGAGGCGATGATGAAAGATGTAAAGATGTGATACCAGGAGTTTTTATTTTCGTTTGTTAACTTTTTTGTCTTCTTGGTTTATATGTTTTTATACATGACGAAAGAAGCGTGGGAAACAATAAAGCGAAAGGAAAGGACATGTGTGTGTCTCTGAAGCTTAATGGTGCCCATACTCTCTACTTTTGTGGATAATTCCTGGTGTGGGCTGTGCGGGTATTTCTCATTAAGGTGACTGGCTGTTGCAGGTGTTGGTTTGGTTGATTTGGCTGGTTGGTTGCCTGATGATGAGAAGCAAGATAAAATGCTGAACACAAACATACAGAGAGAGGGAGTATATGTGGTCACGAAAACGTGTACGATTTTTTGGGGGAATGGGGTTGGGGTTGGGGTTGGTCAATAATGTATGGAAAGAAGACAGTTCTCTTGTATTATTTATATTTGGTTTTCTTCTTTTCTTATCTGCATATGCGTAAGGTAGCTTCTTATATGATATGATTTACACATGCCATTTTCAGCTTTTCACTGTTTGTTATCAAATCAAGGTGCTTTGCAGGATGTTGAGAGTGGTTACGTAACAATGCCAAGACACTGTGTGGATAGCGCATCTCATCCAATGTTGAAAAGCGGCGACGTGTCGATTAAGGTACCTGCCTCGGAAGAACAGGAACGCCGCGCCACTGCAACCGTCCAAGTTTTGCGTGTTCGGCGGCCGCTGCGAACCTTTTCCTACAACACCCCAGAGCTTCAGTAATAAATCTGGTTGGAATTTTCATTCTTCTCCCCATCGCAGATCACCTTCTCCGACACCCCTCCAAAACCTCTCACAACATCCGTCACAATGGCTCTCAGTCCCCAAATGTAAGAGGCGCATCTTAAAAAAGAAAAACACCCACCATGCGCACAATGCGCCATGTGGCGACACAGGCGATAGCTAACAATGGAATCGTCTTGATATAGCACCAACCTGATCATCATCCTTGGTATGATGCAGGTATCCAAGAGAATTCCATTTGAGGATCCCACCGTGCTCAACTACTGCCGCGCCGCATACATCGCGAGCAACTTGGTCATCATCAGCATCTACCTCTACATCCGGAGCACTATCAACAAGAAGAAGGGTATGCTTTAAATAACTCTGGCTTTTGCGCATTCATCTTGGTTGTGGTACTGACATTAGCGCCTCTTCTGCGAACAGATCTCACGACTCTCAAGTATGTCGAACCAGCCCCGATGGGCTCGACCGAAGAGCCCAAGCTCGTTACGACCACCGTCAAGGATTACGATCTCGCCCAGCTCAAGCAGTTGATGCGCTCCCAGATGATGGGTATCTTCATGATGGGTGTCATGCATATCTACTTCAAGTACACCAACCCTCTCCTCATCCAGAGCATCATTCCTCTCAAGGGCGCCTTCGAGGCCAACCTCACCAAGATCCACGTCTGGGGCCAGCCTGCCTCTGGCGACCTCAAGCGCCCCTTCAAGCAGGCTGCCGGCTTCATGAGCGCTCTCCAGAGCGGCCCTGCCCAGAGCGACAAGAAGGCTGTTGAGTCTGCTGAGCGCGCCGGTCGCGGTGGTGCCAAGGAGGAGTAAATTATTTCTCCAGTATTACAAAAAACAAGGATACCGGGCTGTGTGTTGTATTTTGTCGAGGTTTCTTGTACTATATCACGAATTCGGGGGGAGCGTTGCATTCCTACCTCTAGGGGTTTTTGGAGGGTTTTTGGACTGGTTGGCTGGTTTTGGCAGCGATAAAATGGTCTACACAATAATGATAAAGTAAAATGGGCGGATGGGTGTGTGTGTGTGTGACTTTTTGAGTTTCAGCAGTCTTTTGTCTGTGCAATCAGTGACTTGACTTGTCAAAGATATTTGATATCCCAGTCCAGCGGGATGAGAATTTTGGGGCGCTTTAACGCGGCAGAGCTTCCCGAAACTAACAGGCAACCATGCGTCATCAAATGCGGCCCATGCCATGTTCCATTTTCCAGACATCCGACTTTCACAGACATTCATTCCCACTTCAACCCCTCGATCTGACACCACATAGCTTTTCTCAAGGAACTCTGCATTCGATCAGTAGTAGCCCGCAATGGAGCAACCAGGTACCCCGCCACCAAGAGCGGCAGCAGCTGCTACACGACGGCCACCCTCTCCTCCCACCCCAGAAGTCACACGCCGGATTGAAGAATCCCGATTGCGCGCAAAAGCAGTCCGACAACAAAAAGAAGCAGAACAACGAGCAGCCGGCACCACACCATCATCAGGCGGTTTCGTCGCCATCACTGCAAAAGATACTCCACTCGCTGCTGGTGTTGTAGACGCTGCTGCCGCCGCAGGAAAGAAACGACCATACACGTCCATCTCGCGCGCCGAAATACCAGCGTCGAACCGAGACGCTCGACCACCACCGAATAAACAACAAGATGTAGGAGACAAAGGGAAAGACGGCGACGGCGAGTTGAAGCCCATCTCGAGAAAGTTCACCAAGTATGTGGACTACAACTTTAGTGCCATGACGGACACGAAGGGAGGGTTCTTGAGCGCCGAGGATGATCCGTGGAATAAGAGCATGGCTTTTGCTTCTACTTCTGGGCCGGCACAGGGAGGAGGAGGAGGAGGAGGAGCACCGGAACAGAAGCCGGCGAATATGACGGTTGATGAGTGGGAGAGGCTGCGGCTTATCAGGAAGCTGCAGCGGAATAAAGCCGGTCCGTTTGAGCCGGGCCTGAGTGCGCTCGCGGATGAGAAGACGAGGAAAAAGTGCAGGGAGTGCGGGACCGTCGAGATTGATTTTGTGTGGGAGGAGGTGTTTGGGTGCGCGGTCTGTAATGGGTGCAAGGAGAAGAAGCCGGAGAGGTACAGTTTGTTGACCAAGACGGAGTGCAAGGAGGATTATTTGTTGACTGATCGTGAGTTTTTTTCCCCCCTTTATTGGAAGAGTTGGTATGCTGACTTGTGTGGTGCAGCCGAGCTTAGAGATGAGGAGTTGCTTCCGCATCTGTCGAAACCGAACCCTCATAAATCGCACTGGCACGACATGATGTTGTTTTTGAGGTATCAGGTGGAAGAGTACGCCATCAAGCAGAAGTGGGGGTCGGCAGAAGCGCTGGATGCCGAGTTTGAGAAGCGCGAGGAGGATAAAAAGAGGAGGAAGGAGGCAAAGTTCAAGGAGAAGCTGCTGGATCTCAAGCGCAAGACCAGGACGGAGGCGTTCAGGAGGAATAATAACAATCCAAAAGGGGGAGGGGGAGCAATAGGTAGTAACCTCGGATTGGGGCAAAAGGCTACCAAGTTTGGGGATACTGTTGGCGGAGGGGGGAAACATGTTCACGAATGGGGCAGGACGGTGGAGAATGAGGATGGTATGACCATCAAGACTTGTTTGAGCTGTAACATGGAGATTGAGGTGCTTGAGTTTTGAAGGGGGGAGGTAATGTACATCGTTGTTAATTCTGAGCGTTATCGGGCATAACCAGAAAAAAAATAACCCGAATAATAATGAAATAATTATACACACTTTATACATGGCTCGATTGATAAGGCACGACTCGGTCGCAGGCGCCACGACAACGCCCACAGGTAATGTACATGTAAACCTATAGATATCTACTAATGCAGGGTATCAAGTCCCAAACACTCCAAGGCTTGACTGTCGGCGGTAGTGTCAGACGTTGTTTGTTGGTGGTCCTCTTGGCCAGGGCGAAGGTTTCCGGCTCCAAGTCTTCTTCTTGCTCTTCTTCTTCTTCTTCTTCGTCCTCCTCGATTGTGGAAAGAGAGATAGGTATTCCCTGCTCGCCTGCGTACAGCACAGTCATGATGTTGGGGATAAACTTGTCGAGTTTATTGCTGTTGTTTACTTTCTCGAAGCCAGGTTCTCGAAGGGTATCGCGGTATGTTTCTGCTGTCTGTTGCCTTGTCAAACCGCCGCTGCGGCCGCTGGTGATGAGCCTGTTTACCGGTCCGTCTCGGATGGTGTCGTGCTCGTAGAGTAAATCCCAGTTCGAAGGCACGCCGGCGGCCGAGTAGGCGTCTTTTTCGTAGATCCTAATACTGTTTTTTTTTTTGTTTCGAACATTGTTAACTCTAGTCACTTATATATATATATATATATATCAGGGAGTAACATATACCAATACGAAGTCCTGAAAGAGACCAAATTCCCCACGCAGTCCGGCTCGAGTTTATCAAACCACTTTTTGTCATTGGCGTACAAGTAAGCGACGACCAGCCATTTGCCCTTGAGGGATGGCGGCGGCGGCGGATTCGTGGTGGTGGTGGTGGTGGTGGTGGTGGTGGTGGTCAGTTGCCGACTGGTACACTTGGAGAAGACGTACCGCTTGGCGTGCTGCATCCCGTTCAAGTCTTTTTCATCCCACAGCCAGCTTCTGGTGTATATTTTTTTGGTATCAAGAAGAAGCAATTCTTCTTCACGCCACCACGTCATCTCTGCCACTTCGGACTCTCTCGACATTTGTTTCGGCAGGTCGATCAGGAGATGCCGGACCATGAGTCTCCAGGGGGCTTTTGTGCGCAGTTCTGCGGTGGAGTGGTATTCGGCTGGCATGTGGTGGGCGGTGATCATCCACCTGAAGGGGCGGATTTGCGGCTGGGTCGAGTCGAGTAGCTCTAGGGGAGGCGGAGAAGTGAATGGGTTTGTGAGGGAGAGACAGCACTTGAGCATGTGGTTTCGGAGGATGCATCGCTCGCGGGTCTGGAGGGCTTGAGCGATGGAGATGTTGTCGTCTTCGGCCGAGGGGTTTCTTGTGAATGGCCAGGGAGGGTGGTGGTGGTGTTCGAGGGATTCGACCTTTGCCACCCGCTGTTGAAGGAGGAGAGGAGTGGTATCGGATGGGGACATCATGTTGGGGCATGGGGGGTTTTTTTTTCGTTGAATTTGCCCTCCTTTGGTGGATTCGATGATGGTTTTTGTCAAGATGATGGAAAGGTTGAGGATTGGAAAGATGGATTATTAGTCAAGAATAAGGTTGATGGAAGTTTGGTACAGATGATGTCGTGATCAAGCCATTCGAAGCAAGCCATGCCATAGCACCGTTTGGGTTTAGGGACGCCACAATGTTTAGGTTTGTAGTGTTCTCATCATTGTGTTTGTGACTTGCTCACGGCAAGACACTTGCTCGCCAACTTCAGGTTGATCTAGCTTCAATCTATGCATCATCAGATACAGTCTTCTACCGTGCTTGAAAAGGATGGCTTAGTATATTGCTAGATGATCACATTTATCATTGTTTCATCATGAAATCCCAAGCGGTATTCATCTTTCTTGATCAAACAGTTGCATTCTTCAAAGCAGCCTTGTTGGGGGATAACCATTAATCAAGAGCTTAATCCTGTCTGGTAATGTGTCTCACTTGTTTCTTCGCCTGAACTCTACATAACTACTAGTGTCTCTATACAAGACCAATCTATTCACTCTTTACTAAAACACACCTTCCACTCCATTGATGATGTTAGTAAACAAAGTCATAGACATGAATGCCTAGCGGACTGCAACCCTTTTTTTCCTGTTTCCTTTTCTTTTTTAAAACAAAAGGCTGGCGCTCGCGGGAGCCATACCGTCGACAGGTTTTAACTGGAAAATCAAAATGTACCGGGAAGATCAGCATAGTCCCAACTCACGACTCAGAATTGAGAAACGACGTGTTGATCACGGCCATCGCCGTCTGCAGCAACATGCAAGTAGACTCGGCTGTGACCGCTACCAGCCGTCCTTGTGGATCACAATGACCCAACACGAAGGACCTGCCGCTTTGCCATGTGCAACAAGCAGCTGTCGTGTTCAGCCGAGACGGGCCAGCGTTGTACCGCTCGACGAAAGTCTGGGGAAGCCTGTCCAATGCTCCACCCGGCGGGCTGGAGAACTTGAGGAATTACACAGCAGCCTCTACTTTTGTGCTCCTTCGAGTCGCTGACAAAATCAAGAGTCAGCTGCCGATAGGGGCGGGTATTCAGCCGGGAGCATTTAGGGTAAATAGAGACCAACTGTACAAATGAACTAGACAGGGGCGACTCTCTTCTTTAGATTCTGTGTGGCTGACAATTGGTCAAGGTAATTCGTCACCTGCCAAGGGTGGTAATATGTCTGTAATTGGAGTTCCTGAGGGGAAGACCCCAGCTTGGACGCCCCTCCGACTTTGGCCATGGAATGGAAAAGGGGGGGAAAGCCGAAAAAGTCCAGAGCTAGCATCACGAGGTAGGAGTAAAGGAGCCTGGTAATATCTACAAGTCCGGCAGCCAATCTATTCCCCGAGTGCTTGGATGGAGTTCCCCGCCCCGAATAGATTGTGTCAATGATACCTGGACATGCTTGCGCCGAGCCGTGTATGTGCCCTCAACCACTCGGCTAATAAAGGTAGGTTCCCCAAAGCATGGGAATAATCTCCGCAGCTTGGTCTGGGGAAAATGTGGGGAAGATTGTTTCAATGACAAGTTCCCGGAGGCACAGCCAGGGAGGATATTGGAGTACCGTTGATGAGGAGGGCGAAATATTAGATGAAGGGAGTGAATGGATGGCAAAGTCAAAGCTCTTACTAAAAGGAGCGTCTCCTCCTCTGTCGAACGTCTGTGTGCGCTGACTCCCTCATTGTCCATACCAGCCTTTTTTTGTTGAGTAAAAGGTCAAGATGCACGCCCAATCCAAATTGGCGGTCGCGGCGACTGCGTTCTCGCTTTGTACGTGAACAAGACAAGCTCCATGAAAATCCACTGACAAAGATACAGGGTTCCAATCAGGTGCTGCTCAGAATTCCTGCAGTGCTGCTCCTTCAGGTGTTACCTATGATTACATCGTCATCGGATCCGGAGCTGGCGGTATCCCCATCGCCGACCGTCTGAGTGAGGCCGGCCATAGCGTGCTCCTCATCGAGAAGGGACCCCCATCTACTGGACGATGGGGTGGCACACTGAAGCCTCGGTGGCTTCAAAGCACCAACCTCACAAGATTTGATGTTCCGGGTCTTTGCAACCAGGTATGTCCTCTACATTTACTACATTCAATTGTGCCCTTCAGATTTCTTGACGCTGACGCATAAAAGATCTGGGCCGACCCGACGGGAGTGTCATGCACAGACGTCGACCAGATGGCTGGATGCGTCCTCGGAGGCGGTACTGCTGTCAACGCCGGTCTGTGGTGGAAACCTCACCCCGAGGACTTCGACTCGTGGGGAGTTGAGGGTTTCTCCTCCAAAGACCTAGCTTCCGCAACCGAACGCGTGTTCTCGAGAATCCCAGGCACCATCACTCCCTCTCAAGACGGAAAGCGCTATCTCACACAGGGGTACGATATCTTGGCCGGCAGTTTGCAAAAGGGAGGGTGGGAGTATGTCGTTCCCAACGACAGCCCAGAGAAGAAGAACCACACCGTCGGGCACAGTACATTCATGTACAGCGGCGGCGAGAGAGGTGGGCCTCTTGCTACATACCTGGTCACCGCGAGCCAGCGCAAGAACTTTGCTCTCTGGACCAACACCATCGCGAAGCGTCTTGTACGCACTGGAGGGGACGTCACAGGAGTAGAATTGGAGTGCAATGGTGCAGGCCGCTCTGGCGTTGTCTCAGTTACTCCAAAGACCGGCCGTGTCATCTTGGCAGCTGGAGCTTTTGGTACTCCCAAGCTCTTGTTCCGAAGTACGTTTCATTGTCGCTTTTCTTCAGATGAAAAAAAAAAAACTGACATTTGCAGGCGGCATTGGCCCAACTGACCAACTCAACATTGTCAAGAACTCCCCAGATGGCCCCACGATGATTTCATCCGACCAGTGGATCAATCTTCCTGTGGGATATAATCTGAATGACCACGTCGGTGTAAGTGGGATCTACAATCCAAGGGCTGCTCAGGGGTGTAAACAGAGACGTACATGCGATACTGACATCTGGCCAGACCGACATCGAGATTTCGCATCCCAGTGTGGTCTTTTATGACTACTATGGGGCCTGGAATAACCCTATTACGAGTGACACTCAGATGTATCTTTGTCAGTGCCTCCACAAGAAAGAAAATAAAAACAAGAAAAATAGAAAGCTGACACCTTCAAGCCAACCGAGCCGGCCCTCTCGCACAGGCGGCGCCCAACATCTTCTCCTGTTTCTGGGACATTGTGTCGGGCCGTGACGGTATCAATCGCCACCTCCACTGGCAAGCTCGCGTTGAAGGCAGCTCCAAGAGTAAGTGAAGCCATCCAGGGAAGAAAACAGAGCTCTAACTTTCCAAAGCATCTTTGACAATTACCCAATACCTGGGCACCGGCTCTGTATCTCGCGGACGGATGACCATCACTCGACAGCTCAACACCGTCGTCTCAACTGCACCTTACTTGCGTAACGACGTTGACAAAGAGGCGGTGATTCAAGGTCTCAAGAACCTCCAGGCATCACTCAAGGACGCAGGATTTACCTGGATTAACCCCAAGCCCAACGTGACGCCCGAGTCGTTTGTGAACTCTGTGAGTTTTCCTATGTTTCTGAGTACCTACATGTATCAAATTGTACTGACATATCGAAAGATTCCTGCAATTCCCGGTCGACGCGGCTCCAACCACTGGATTGGTAAGTACTTGATCAGCAAAGAAGCTGCAAGCTAGGCAAATACTAATCTGTCGCAGGCACCGCTAAGCTTGGCAAAGATAGCGGACTCGCAGATAACGGCACTGCTGTGGTCGACTTGAACTACAAGGTCTATGGCACTAATAACCTTTTCGTCGTCGGTACGTTTTAAAATCCCTCCTTGGCATGCCGAAGAGAGTTGGTTGACTAACTGACCTGCCAACAGATGCGAGCGTCATCCCCACCATGATGACCGCTAATCCTTCTGCCGCCATTGTCATTCTTGCCGAGAATGCCGCTGCCAAGATTCAGGCCTTGAAGTAAAGGAAAGAATTTCATACCATGGGGTATTTTATTTATTTCCAGTATATGCACGCCGAATTGAACCTTCAAAAATGAATATAGTTTGCGTTCTGAGCTTTTCAGTGAGGCTTAACCGTGTATAAATAAACACAGATGAATGGGTATTGTCAATTGATAATGACGATGAAATAGATTTAGCTACACATTGAATGAGCAAGAACAAAAACATGCGACTGTATGAATTACTCGTGCAATGGATAAAGCAAATGAAGCTATGCAATCCTTCATTTTTACGCCTAGATAAAGTGATCTGCACAGTTCATGTTCAGTGTTTTATAAAGCTTCCGAGTGTTCCGTTGGAGAATGAACCAACTGAATATTATGCATGTAAAATCCCACCAGACAGGTGGCAGTATGGCAGCATGGCTGTTGTCATTGTCAGCCCTGTTAGCCCTGTTAGCCCTGTTAGCCCTGTTAGCAGCCTGCAGCCAACTATCAGTAGTCCCAGGCAGCTTTCCAGGTTTCTTTGCTCAGAAACCCTTTCAACAGCAGACATGGTCAACTTGCGTTTGTAGTCCTCTGTGGTCACTAATATATTTCCTTCAGCTGTTTGGACAACTGTTTCAAAAGAAAAGTTTTATTTGTTCGTTTTTAGAAATGACACGAAAACCATGCGCGCAAAATCTCGAAATCACGCTGCCAATTTTTACCGTCTTTTTTTCCCCCACTTCTTACAAGACATAAACTTCGAATACTATCGATGATTTAGAAAAGACATATTTTGGTCTCTCTCAGCTGCTGTGAGCCATGCGGGGTTCATTGGCCCGCAGGACGCAATGGCTGCTCCTGAGTGATTTACATTTCAAGCATAATGATCTGGATCGAGTGCGGCACACATCACAGTGGATCGTTGCAGAGGCAAAGCGAAACGAGGTCGGGCGGGCGGTAATCTGCGGTGACCTACTGACGAGCCGGACGATGCAGTCAACCCATGTGTTGTCTGCGTGTTACCGCTTCATCAGCCAACTGAGCGACGTGGTTCCGCAAGTTCATATCTTGCTGGGCAACCATGACCTCGCCTACAGACGCGACTATCAGACCACGGCCCTCGACGCCCTCAATATTAAACGACTGGCACCATATGTATCACTACACAGCGCCGTCGCTGAATGCGAATGGGATGGTCGCCATGTCTCGCTTTTACCGTTTCGCGAAGAGCAGAGCGAGCTGACTGCGGCTGTTGCTGCCCTGGATCGTTGCAAGGCGAGCAAGACAGTAGCGTTTGGCCATCTCGCAATCAACAAGGCCATCACACAGCGCTATGTAGTCAGCCCTGACGTCGACAAACCTCTTGAAACGACTTCTGTCACGTACCGCGGCTTCACTGGTCCGGATCGGTTCGCGTCCTTGGCCCGCACGTTCACAGGGCATTTCCACAGCCACCAGACCATACTCCAAAAGCAGAACAGTACTACGACAGACGCTCTAAAAGGGAGCATCACGTACTTGGGCTCTCCCTTGCAGCTGAACTGGGGCGACCTCTACGATGATCAGAGAGGCGTCGTCTTATTTGATCCGGCCACGCTTGACCACAAGCTGCTCATTAACCCTCACGCCGTGGGCTACACAACAGCTGACTTGCAGCAGGTTCTCGACGGTGAGGTCGATGAGGGTGCCGTCAAGGACAAACATGTTATGCTCCTCGGCAAGCTGACGTCTTTCAAGTATGCCACAGCCCGCGATAAGCTTCTATCGCTAGGCGTACGGAGCGTGCGGAACTGGACTCCGATTGGCTTTGCCCTGTACGCCAGTCACCAGTCACATGGCGGTCTCGGCGCATCAGTGCCAGAGAGCGATGCTGCTGTTCAACATTTAGAACCTGAAGACTCCGCTAAGAATGAGATGAATCAAGCTAAAATCAGCGAGAGTATATCAGACGGCAACCTTGGCACCGAAACTCAAGTTGAAAGACTCGATTTAGCGGCGGGAGCTCGTGAGTTTGTTGATTCGCTGGTTCTGGATGAGTCTCTTGTCTTGCGTCGGGAGGAATTGATACGGGTAGGCCAGCGAATGATCCGTGCCGCTCGTGAGGGTGCGAGCCAGGAAGAAAGCGAGGTCAAGGTTGACTATCAGGGCTTTCTCGACCAATCATCTTCAGATTCAGGTACAAGAGCCGCCACCGAGCTATCAGGGCAGACTGCCCACGTGTTTACCGCTGAGCCCCGCAAACTCACGACCACAAACTTCCTGGGCGTGCAGAACACCATCACGATCGACTTCCAAAAAGATATACCACGCGGGTTGACTCTTCTGGTTGGCAGCAACGGTTCCGGCAAGAGCACGCTCGTTGAAGCCATGGTTTGGGTTTCTTTCGGGCGGTGTATTCGCGACGGGGTGGCGGTCAACGACGTGGTGAACGACGTCGTACGCAAGAACTGCTCCGTCAAGCTGGAGTTTGCCAATGGATATGCCATCACACGGTATCGCAAGCACAAGACCCACAACAACCGTGTCGTGGTCTCACTGCATGGTGAAGAGCAGCCGCAATACGAACACCCAGATGCACGCACCACGCAGGCTGGCATCAACGAGCTGCTTGGTATAGACTACGAAACCTACGTCATGACGGTTGTTCTGAGCCACGGGGGTGCAGCGAGTTTTCTAACCTCAACGCCAGCCCAACGGCGTGACCTGATTCAGGCATTGCTTGGGCTGTCGGTTCTGGACACATGTGGCCAAATTTCGAGGCTCGCGCTCCGGGACATGGACAACAATCTAAATCATGTAAAGAGCAAGCTGGAAGGCTTGATTGAAAAGATGGAGGACAGGAAGCAAAGGCTCAAAGGTTTGGAGCGGACACTACAGCGGATCGAGAACGAGGCACAAAATGCTGTTAGATCTTTAGAAGCAGCTACCAAAACCCAGCAGATGTCGGCCGCTTCAAATGAAAAAGTCGATACTACTCCCGAGCCTAGCACAGATCCCCAAGTCGAGATTTCGGCGCTGAAAAGTCGAATTCAGACAGAACAGGAGAATTTGCAACAACTCAAGAGCTCCCATGCCGAGATGCAGAGGCAGAAGCTTGCGGCGTCCATCACATGGCTTGGTTGGGTACAGCGAAAACTGACTCAACTAAGCAAAAGTCTTGACATCATGGCCGAGGCCCGCCCGACAGGTCTGGATAAACTCTTTCACGGTATGAAGAGCTCCATTGTATCAGTACTATTAACTGGTGCCAGGAGCCTCTTGGCGCTATTTGGGTTTTCAAGCGATAACAAGGAACTTGATGTGGCCATCAACCGTCTCAGTCAAGACATCGACGAAAGCACATCGCGACTACAGAGCCTGGAGGACCAGGAAAAGTCTGCAATCAATCGTGCCCTCGTGATCAGCGAGCAACGCGCGCGAGCAATCCGGGCCCAGGAAATACAGGCTCGAAATTTGAGAGCATGCGAATCATTGAAGCAACGAGTCACGAGCAAGCAAGGCGAGGCAGCCACGTACAGCCACTTGATCGAAACAGAACAGTCATCTCTACACTCGCTTGGTTCAGAACATGAAACATTGGCAGCCAAGCTTCAAGAGCTAGCCGCTGACCGTGAGCTCTTTGTGTTTTGGTCTTCTGCTTTAACGAAGCGCACTCGGCCTGCCTCTTCTTCATCACCATCAGCAAAATCCGCAGCAAAGGCGACGACGGCCAACTTCCGCGAGCACATCTTCGTCAAGTCGCTGCCGGAGCTCAACACGCTCCTCGCCCAGATTCTTACGGTGCTGTACAATGACACGCGCCACGCACGGCTGGCACCGGGAATGCTACGCTCACTGCTGGACTCTGAGAATACGGGATCTGGATCCGTGCTCGACCGCAACCTTGGGGTTCATCCCTCGCTCGCCTATGGCAAGCGCTCGAGCGGCGAGCGCAAGCGCATCGACCTGGCGCTCTTCTTCGCACTGCTGCAGCTGGCAAGGGCCAGGAGCGCCCACCGGGCACACTATGTGCTCGTCGACGAGGTGTTTGACAGCCTAGACGAGGCCGGCCAAAGGGCTGTCGTTCGGTGGTGCGAGGCCATGACGCAGACGACGCTGGTGGGCTGGGCGGTGGTGATCACGCACAGTCAGTTCTTGGTTGATCGAGACTATTCCAAGGTTGAAGACGCGAGCAGGGTTTTGGTTGTGAAGGCGAGGATGGGAGGGGAAGGTACGGAGCTGCTTGTGAACGGTCAGAGAATTGGTGTCGGGAAAGATTGAAGCAAGCTATCAAGAACTTGGCTTCTCCGAAACGCCACAGCTGCAGGGCTGCCTCAGGCGGCGGTAATGAAGAGTCCTCTCCTCCCCATTCTATCTGCGGGGTCAGGCTTATCCTTTGCATCTCGGACCATCCTTCTCTAGCCTCAACAGTGATTGAACATATCATAATGCCGCCTCCATCGGAAAACCGAGTCACTGGTCCCGATGGCGAACCTGTCTTCAATTTTCAACCACCGCCCGTTTTTAAGCCATCTGCAAATGCCACAGAAAGCTCGATAGTCATTGGACTCTCCCTCGGCGAAAAGCATACATGTCTGTTCTTCCAGAGAAAACACACGTTAACATTGCCCTGATACTCTCAACAGCCGTATCCTATTGCGCGTTACCTTCATCGCAAGTCAATGAATTGGACTGGGGGTCTGTACGAGATCGTATGAAAATGATACACACCTGGCAACGGCAAATAGAGTCACACGCGGTTCCCAATGAGCTTTCGTATTCGCTTTCACCGAAGGGCTGTGAACAGTGGGCTGCGGACATTGACGATGGTTCCGTCATTCACCACAGACTCAGATCCGATCTTGAGGACGCAAGAGACGTTGGGGCCGAGCTCAGGCAATTTGCCACTCTAGTCCACTCGATTAATTTGACTGCCCCTCAAGAAAATGTCCCCGTTCATCTTTTTAAGAGACCAGAGCAAAGGGTTCGAGATTTTCTCTCTTTTGTTGCTGAGAGGGTTATGAGAGATATCCAAAACAATATGGGAGAGCATGTGGTCAACTCTGTGCCAGTAGATTTGGCTTTCAGTTATCCGCAGGTATGTCTACTCCCCTGCTGAATCACCTGGTGCAGATCAAAGATAGCTTTTACTAATATGATTAGCTTACTTTATAGTGGTGGTCCGAGACCGAAAAGTGCAAGTACTATTCAGCCATAAAATCGGCATTCCACCCCCACTTATGCCCTACGATCAAGCAAATTTACTTTGTAGATGAGCTTCGGGCATCCGTCAGTTTCCACCTCTGCGAGCGTATTTTGGAAGAGAATGAAAAGTTTTTGCCTGTTAGTCTCACCGAGACCAGAGAATTTGGCGCTGGTATGTACCTCATGCTAAAATGTTCTAGGGTCAAACTGTTCTAGTCTGTGAGACTACTGACGATAACGCTGTAAGTGTTAATTTTTTTTCTTTTTCGAGTCAAAATTCTGTAGATTGACTCTGGCAGCAAACCGTATTGTATCGCTTTGATGAAGTAGACAATAGCCGCACTCCAGTCCGCTTGAGCTTTAGCAGGATTGGTCATCATACAAGCAAGTATTAGTGAGTCTAGAGAGCAATGTTTGTAGATAATGCTGACCTTCCCGTACATCAAGAATACCGCACTGGTTCTTCTCTTGTTGATCAAGAATTCCTTCGCTTCGTCCGTGCCCAGCTAGATTCACGAGACATAGAACTTACGCGACTAGAGGACTTGGAGGCTGCACGATTTCGGCAACTTTTGGATAGATTCGAACCAATCATACATAGCTTTGATGGAAAAGAACATAAACTTCCTTGGCCGATTCAATTGCCTTGGGGTCTAAGCTTACGCCAGCCGGGCAGATTTCCTAGGACTTTTCCTAGGACTTTGAGGATCACCAGGTAAGCTGCAATTATCTCACATGAACATCACCAACTTGAAGTCAGATGAATACCTAACACCGGGGTATTGTCCCAGTGAGGACATCAAGTCATTTTTCGAGACCTCAATAGCGAATCTTGAAAGCCTGCTCGAGACACAGTTTCACCATGCGCATGTCATTGCCAAATCGGCGCCCAAGGAGCTGTTTCTGGCAGGCCCATTTGTACAGATTCCCTACGTATACCTCCGTATTAAGGTGTGGGGCATGCAGAGAAGGGTTGAGGTTTACCGGTTAGAGTCGTTGTTAGTGGCGTCTGGTGCTGCATTGCGCAACAAAGTTTACGTTCTAACCATCTTTTACAACTAGCGAGACGTCAATTCCCAGGGGGTGCATCGCGCATGCATTAGGCATTCTCGGGCACACCCCCAGGCCGGTATTTCTCGTCCCTTGTCACTATGGTATAGTACACTGTGAGCCCTTTTCAGCGGGTCAACACAATCAGAACGATTTACAAGTCGACCCAGGAGACCAAACACAACAAGCCAAGGGCCAAATCAAGTGGCTTTTGGAGAAGGGCCAGCCCATCTTCTTCGACCAGCGCGATTCTCACTGCGTATCCGTCGAACTCGAGCGCAATTTTATACAGAATGAGACAACTTCCACAGTCGTCGTCGTCATTTGTGAATTGGATGCTCGCCCGTCACGAGTCGCAGACCTCGTTTCTGGCAGTAAGTTTTGACAATGCCAGCAAAGATGTTTAAGTTGACGGATCGCTAACAGCCCTTGCCTATCAAATCAAACAGCGTACGAGACGATTAAGCTCGAGTACTTGGTCTCTGATATCCCTGCTTCCGAGGTTCAGAAGCACAAGATGAAGCGTCGTTTTCTCGTCAAGAGTCGCGGCCACTACCTTCATGTGTCGTTACGGCTTCAATTGCTTGCTGGTAGTGATTCTATAAAGGTTCAATTGGACAGTGGAGGAGTTTTGCTTGTAGAGCACAAAATAACACTGTAGATTGTGCTTTCTTTTCTATTATTAAAAAGAAACCCCCTACCAAAAAAAAAAAAAAACCGTTGAGCTCTGTGACATCCACAACACGTGATATTCAATTGTTTTACATGGCGCAATTGCATCCTGGCAAGCTCAGCCGCACTCGCCATTCTCTTTCGAAGACGGCAACCAGGTAATCTAAAGTTTCTGAGATTGGCAATTCATCGCAAGCGAAAAGATCGAACAGGGAACATGGATCCAGCTACCATATTTTCAATAGTTGCGGCGTGCATCAAGGGCTTGCAGCAGGTCCACCAGTACTGCAGCGAGTTTCAAGCCGCAGAGCTCAAAGTCAAGGAGCTGGTCTCGGAGTGCAAGGCCTTCAACACGGCCATCGCTGCGATACGGGACTCGGTCCTCTACGTCGGCGACAGGGAGATATCCGACACCCTCAACGACTTCCACGAGCACTTTAGCATACTCTACCATCAGCTGCGGCAGGTAGTGCAGCTGGCCGACAGCAGCGGCGGAGCGGCGCCGGACAAGACGATGGCGATTCGCGCGCGGATTTCGGCGACGTGGAACGCCAAAGACATCGAGGCCTTCCGCACCTCAATCACGAGGAAAGCGACGCTGCTGAACCTCCTGATACAAACCCACAACTCGCGCAAGCAGGGTGTTATAGAAGCCGCCAAGTCGGCCGAGCTGCACCGCCTCCGCAGGCAGGCAGCGAGCGACACCGAGTCGCTTCGCACGACAGTGTACAGCCGCGAGCATCGGGACTACCAGGACGAGCTGCTGGAATCCGGACCCTACCAGAAGCTTCGCCAAAAGCCGGCGTCATCATCTTCAGAGATGCCCACCGTCTACGAAAGGATCGCAACAGCTCCCGTCATGACCTCTACCACCAAAGCAGCTGTCACGGCACGGCAAGTACGTACCGCCAGAGAGAAATTAATCTCGTGGCTGGAACTGAACCAGGAGATTTTGAGTCTGAGGAACGGGACCGGTGACGTTGCTTCCGCCCTCAGACAAAAGATGAAACAGGGGGATGACATGCTACAGGAGGTCACTGATGAAGTAATGTCCTGGGAAGACTTGGTGGGTGGGAGCATGGGTGGGAGCACATGGAAGAGTGGGAGCACATGGATGGTTGGGAGCTTCAGTGAAGAAGAGAGGCTCGTGGCAAGGCTGCTAGTTGAGCTGAAAGAATTGAGGGAGACGAGGATGAATTTCGCAGCAAAATAGATTGCCTGCATATTATGTCATCAAGTACAGGGCACATTATATCATCAGTCAAACGTCCCATGACATTAAATAGGCACTTCTTAAACAAGAAAGACGCCCTCCAAAGCAATGAAATATGCCGGCAATAAGAATATTAAATTGAAAAAATGAGTGTGTGCCAAAGGGGCAGAATTATCAGAGAGATACACAAAAGAGCGTGCAAGCTTTGTCGTCCAGGCCTGAGAGAGACAAAACCGCAAAAGAGCAAATCCCGAATCCAACACAACCCACGAGCTGGTACAAATTCTCTGCAGTTCCCAGCGCAATACAGCATCCACCCCCCGAATACCAATTGTAGGCTTAGAGAATTTGGTTGCAGCCGTTGAGGATGTTAATGTCAATGACGGAGTCGCCCTGAAGTGTGCAGATGGTCAGACTTTGTTCTCTTGCCAGAGGTAAACAGTTGTGCAAGAGTTTGACTTACAGAGTTTCCAGAAACAGTGCAGCATGCGCTCTTGCCCGAGCAGGTGCTGCCAGCGATGGCGATGTTACAGACGGGGATGGTGATGGGAATGAGACCAATCAAAATTGGGATAGTATCGGTCGCGGAACAGCAGACGGGGTTTTGGCCGCTGTTGCTGCAGGCGGGAGTTGTGCTGGTGCGGCCAGCAAGGACTGGGTTCTCCGAGGCAGTAGGGAGGGCGACAGTGGTCATGGCCATGGCCAGAATGGTGAAGACGGCGGAGAACTGCATTTTGGAGGTTTGGAGGTGTTTGAGTGGTGCTTGTTTTGAAGGTTTGGTTAGAGGTCTGGAAGGCTGGGCTCTGCTGTTGATGCTGATGAAGAGATTGGAATCTTCATGGTGGTCGAGGATGGGTTTATATACACATTCTCCTCAGGCAAACACTGATATCAAAGTCCACGAAGCCGTCATCTTTCCTCCTTTGCTCGTCGACGATATCGATGGATGTGTGGCGAGTTCGGCGCCTTGGCTTTCCAACCTCGCCTCCTTGTTTTGAAGTCAAATCTCCGGTTCATCGACATCATCGTTTCCTGTTCGGGGAGTCGTCGTCGGTGCTGTATCTGCAGTGGAACCTATACACGGTAAGCCTCAGGAGTCGAGCCGTCTTTCTCTGCTTGATATGACGGTGTGCCGTAGGCAGCCTGAAGCTGCAGCATGAAGATCTTCAACAAGAATGGCAAGGTCTCATTGAGCATCGAAAATGTACAAGATGTAGGTATGCGCATGCGGTGATGAGCTGGCCGGTCCTGGAGCTGTAGGTAGCCAGACTTCTCGTCCGATAACCGCCAGGGGCCGGATCAACCAGATCTGATGCAACACTCCTGGAATTGAGCTTGAAAGCCAGCAAAGCCCCGGTCTCGCAGGATGCAGTCATCAACTGGCATATCCGAAAACGGTGTGAACGGGTTCCAGGTAGCTGCCTGAGAGTTGTTTCTTCCATTCCGTCTGCCCTGTCCAGCGAATGCAAACGCCGAGATTGAAAAGACGGCACTCCACAAGCTGCAACAAGCTGCAACAAGCATCATGATCTGATCCCGAAAGCTCGAATGGGATACGGGACACGATCAGGTATTGCCAACAGACAGGGGGCCAATGTCTCTTCCCGACACGGCGACGAATATAATTTGCAGGACGAAAAAACTTCCGCAGTCAATTGGCACCTGCCAAGTTTCTGGGGTCGGCCAATTGGACCTTTGTCCTACACACCTAGGCATGCGGGGAGCTCTTTCCCGGTCAACGACACTAACCTTCCACAGTTGCATTGCAGGCGTCAAACTCGGTTCAGCTTTTGGGGCCAACTTTTGAGAATTTCAAAATCTAAATTGCTTCACAAATGAGGTCATGGTGATGGGACAACAGCGTCTGTGCACCTTGGACGCAACGCCATGTGCGCAGGGTCCAAGACACTAACGGTTTGTCTTGATTACTACATTTATTGATTTCTGCATTCACCAACTGTTGGTTCGTCCAAACTCGACTCGGATAAATCACGTCGGGCGGAAGCGGGCTGGAGAAGAGTCAGCTGAAGTTGTACCAAATGCATTTCCTGCCCGGTTGATGGGACCGGTGAAACCTCACCGCAGGTCCCGGTGTTACGAGATGTCTTTAGCAAACAGATGACGACGGATATTTCCGTTGACCTGTCAGGCCACCATCCGTCAGTTGCACTAAGGGCACTTCAATTGTTGCCAAGCCCGACGACCTGCGGTTCACAAGATAATATTGCAACATCAGATGTCTGCAAGTTGCAATCCTACTTGTCAACACTCTAAACAAGCAATGTGCAGACCGCTATTTTTATGCATTTCCCCTTGAAGCCAACCACTCCGTTCCACCCCTCCACAACAATCGCTCTCGTGCCGCCTAAAACTGGTCTCTTATAAATTGACTCCCCCAAATCACATAGCCATGGCCGATCATTCCTTTTTCAAGAAAGATCGGCACTCACCAAATTTCTACCCTCTCACAGATTCAGCCTCCGGAGCATCATCTCGACTTGGGAGAAGCTGCAGCAAAGACTAAGGACGATTCACAAGTGGCCACGATGCCTTAGGAGGCCAACCAAATCCAGGATTTTTCGACTCTCCTCAGAATTGTGGTATGATCCCGTCCAACTCATTCTCAGCCTCACCATCATATCATAGTTGCCCGATGGTAGCGAGGGGCGGGGTGACCAACCACAACCTGGTGTCGGTTCTCGATGAAGACATACCAACCTGTCTAGTGTCTACCGGTGACGCGACTGAATCAAGGCACACCTGCAGGACCCAGAGAGAAGCTTACTCCCAACTACAGTCTTGCTTGTTGACTTCGTGGCACATCCGTTGCAGATGCCCTCATTTTAGTTGTCGCATCCATTTTCGTTCCAGAAGCCCTCGAGAATCCAAAGAACCTGCTTGTCCTGCATCATCATCATCATCATCATCATCATCATCATCATCACCCTCCTTTCCGTTCCCCTCTCATGTATCGGTCAGAGACATCCCGACTTCCAACACGACCGACGACCGACAACCGACAACCGACAACCGGATGGCCATGAAAGCCAGACTTTCAGGGTTTCTGAGATTCCCACTCCCAAGTTCTGACCTGGTTCCCCATCATGGCTCTCGGATAATCCCGACCTCTTTGGATCCGAAATCAACCCGCACATAAACAGTCTAGTAGAATTGTTGAATAGCAGCATGGGAAGAACACTCTGTGTTCTGCCAGGTAAGGCCTTTAAGAAAGACCCTGAACACTCTCCACCAACACGATTCAAGCTCTTTGCAGTGTGGAACTCGTCCCCACAACCCGACCCTATCCTAAAAACACACAAGA
Organism: Cladorrhinum sp. PSN259; assembly: GCA_033725935.1. Classification (NCBI taxonomy): domain Eukaryota; kingdom Fungi; phylum Ascomycota; class Sordariomycetes; order Sordariales; family Podosporaceae; genus Cladorrhinum; species Cladorrhinum sp. PSN259. The sequence continues at coordinate 94,807 of MU867126.1, forward strand.
ATGATTGTTTCACCAAGGTCATCGCACCAAGGAGAAAACAAAAACGGTTCTATAGTGTAGCGGTTAGCACTTCGGATTCTGAGATGATCAGAAAAACATTCCGGCAACCCCGGTTCGATTCCGGGTAGGACCTGAAGAATTATCTTCTTTTTATGAACTCTGTTCATTTCATCCTTTTTACCTTGTGCCAACTTGGTGTCGAGAAACCTCGTTTTAAGGGATTCAGACTTTGATCTTTGATTTGCTCTTTGAATCCGCCCCTTGTTCATCTCTTTCACCTCTTATTCTTGCCATTATTTACCATTGATATTTTCTTTCTTCCTTTCCTCACTTTCCCGAAAAAAGGGGATCCGGGCTCTTACTCCGTCGGGACCATCTCTCTCTCTCTCTCTCCACCAAAGCAGAAAGAAGAAGAAAAAACCTGTTTCTAGGCTCCACCTCCATCCACCTCCTAGAACCAAACTTTAAACTCTTCAGCCCCGAATACCCCACCACCAACTCAAAGGCCAAAAAAAGAAAAAGACCTCACATCAGAATAACGTCTCTTTGCCACCAAACTCAGCAACAAAAACAAGATTCTAGGCCATCCCCCCTTCAACAAAAAAAAAACCGAATCTAGCCCCCCGTCGGGCTCAATTCCTAATTTCATCAGAATGATTCTGATCCGGGGGGGGGGGGGGGTTTCGTTGCTTCTTTTTCAAGTCATGTTTACGTCGATGAGTTGGTCAAATGAGGTCACAGGTCACATGCAATGATTGAAAATAGGTAGCTCTTTCTTCTTTTTCTCTTTTTCTCTTTTTCTCTTTTCTTTTTGTTGCTGTGACTCTTATTTTACAGTCAGCAAATGCACAGCATGTCCGAGGATTCGGGATATGACGTGCACTTACATAGTATATAGCCCTAGATGACCACGGCTTTTTCTTTTCCGCAGCTAGCGCATTTAGAGGACCCCGTGATGTTATTATAGCCGCAAGAGCAATTGACGTTGTTAACTAGCTCGGGAGGTGTAACTACGGCCATCTTGTGTCTGTGAACCTAGGGACGCTGAGATAAGTCAGTATAAGGAGAGGAAGCAAGATCGGGGTCCTTAAGGTATCTAACCGAAGGAGTATACTGGCTGGTAGATGCGGATAAACTGATGTTTTGAGCTTGTGGATGGCAGTATAAGCTCCTCGATAGAGGTGCGAAGCCCCCTATTTATATTTGGAGGTGAGTCCTTTAGGGCCAGCAAAGTCTCTCGAGCATGTCTGACCGCGACGAGGGCTATGATTGAAAGTTAGTGCATAAGGTTGCCTATGCGGCAGACCGGGCAGTAAAATAGGTCACTGCCCTGCTAGAGTAAATTTATAAGCAGGCTGCATAAGAGTAATTCGTTCTCAGGTATTACCGACTATCTAGATACAGCGCACGGTGTCAAATGGGCCGAATACCCCATGCCACGGACCGCATCCAACACAGTATGCCACCACAAGATATAGTAGGGCTCCCTTAGGCGGCTATATCCTGCGTGACCGACATGATTAACAGCGATATATTAGAAGATGGTTGGTCTGGGGTGTCAGAATGAGTGGATACATCTGCAGGACGACTATAAGAAGGACCACAAAGACTGGAGACCACAGTAAACCGTAGAGCGTGGGGGGGACATACAACCAATGATTGTGCGTCCAGTGACTGCCCCACTTTGTATAACTGTACTAGATATGGGAGTGAATCGGAGCACGCACTATGCTTCAGGCAACTAGATTCCATATACACACCGCTCATCTCATCGCTTTCTGGCCTCACAATTTTTCCTCCTTATTTTCACCCTGAATGTCTTCAGACTTCAAATATCAACCTCCAACACTTTTAACATTCCGTTAGGAACTTTCCGCAATCTTGCCGCCGTAATATCTCCAGCGCGCGGTAATATTCCGCGCCCGGCCGCCCACATCTGCATCTTGGCTAACTGCGCTGTTCCATTTAACTGCTGTCACCTAGCGTGTCCACGAACACTGGGAGATTGAGATAAAGCGGCAAAATATCACACAACCCCCCCCCCCCCCCCTTTTTTTTTTTCCCCTCTTTCTTTTATTTCTCTTTTATTTTCTATTTTTTAATTTGTACCCCCCGGGATAACCACTCTTCAAAATGTCCCCCCCAGTCCATGTCAACGATTCAATCCAGGCTATTGACAGCACTTCTTGGTTGATTGGCGAAAAGCTCCTCCTCTCTCGTCAAGTTTCTCCCTCTTCCAATCCCAACCAGCCATCATGGAGCGATGGTAGAGGAACATTTTTTGTCCTCTCCGATGCCCCCTCACCCTTGCCCCAACACCAGCCACACCCAGCCGACTCGACCGAGCTGCCCCTAGTCTACGCCGCCGGAGACCTGTCAGCTGTTTGGCGCGCCGGAGAAGCCTTTATTAAAGCGCGTGACCTCTCGAGCCCACAGAGCACCCGGGAGCACGCCACACTTGAATTCTTACAAGGAAAAAAGCCTCTTGACTTCATGATCCCCAATGTGCTCTACCATGGCGAGTGGGATGGTCGGTATTATATAATCGTCTCTCGCATACCAGGGCAGACGCTGACAGAGGCGTGGCCTACCATGGACGAGGAGTTGCGGCAGCATTATGTTGATCGCGTCGCAGAGCTATGCGCGAAGATGGCCGAGTGGAAAGGCGAAGCGATCTGTGGAGTCGACGGAGGTCAGCTGACGGAGTTATACTTAAGCAAGGGCAAGACTCTAGATCTCGAGATCCTCCAAGAGAATTGCGTTGAGATCGGCATGGATGTTTCTTCTTTGGTGTTTTATCACTGTGATTTAGGGCCGGGAAATGTTATTGTTGAGCCTAATAATAACCGAGGGATAGGAATTATCGATTGGGAGACTGCTGGGTACGTCCCAAGAGAGTGGGTTCGGACAAAGTTTCACCTTTCTTCAGGAATGGATTTCCCCGATGTGGAGGATATACATAAGTCGGACTGGCGACGTCTTGTGTCTAGGAAACTGGCTGCGATCGGGTTTGAAGAAGTGATTAATGGGTGGCTAGCACTCCCAAGAGCATAGAGAACTGGCATCTTGTCGAGCCTGATTTTGGTGATGAAGAAGAGTACCAAGGGGGTACGACGGCAATTTTTTAAGGCACACAGAGTCCCAAACAGCTAATAAGGATATGCCTGCCCTGCTCGGTGCTAAGCACAGCGAGCACGGCGAGCAAGAGGCTTGCTCGCCGTGATCGCGGATTCAGGGAGCAGGCAGAGCAGGCAAGGTACGAAATACTTAGAAACATATGTAGATAGCTTCAATATAAGTAGGGGGAGCGCTGAGCGCTTCCCATCGTGAGGACTTGGTTCCTCACGCAAGAAATTACATGTTCATTATTTACAATCTTCTTTAACTATATATAAATAACTTTATATTGAATTGGTAGATTAGCCTATTTCGGGGAAGTGGCCCACCTCACTTAGCTATGTGCCTCACTTGGCTGTGTGCCCTGTGTGGCCTATGTGGCCCGTGTGGCTTGCGTGGCTATATAGAAGAGCACCTTCTTGAGACCAGTCTTTCATTTTACGTATATATAGCAGTAGACCCTGCCTTCCACTCGGGAAGGAGGGCAAGCACTCTGGCAAGCAACCTAGCAAGCAAGAAAACAGGAGGCTTCGTTCCCGGGAGGCTTGCTCCCAGGAAGTAAATCAAGAGCGAATTCACCACCAATTCTTTCCACACACTCTTTTCCCACTTGGTTTTATACTTGCCCACCTGATCAGAAGAGTCAGATGGCTTTGTGAGCTTCTTTCTTGGAGGGTGTGTGGGTGGTTGTGGGTGTGTGTTTTCACTCATTCAATATATTCTTTTTTTGGTAATACTCTGTGGTAATTTCCCGTTTTTAGTTAAAAAAGGCTTAATATATCTTAAACGCTGTATTAGCGTTCGGATTAAACCGACGTTGAATTATACATCTGTCTTTTCCGAAGAAAAGTAGATGAAGCTCCTGACTATTATATGCTATTAAGTTCTAAGACGAGTAATAGAAAGAGAGATGTTTTGTCGAGGCTACGGATGGCGGATCTTATTAGATAAATTCGTACAGTTCGGTGAGATAATTCGATATATTAATTATTAAGAGATAGTAAGGATATCCGGTGCATGCCTAACCACGGCATATAAGTCGAAATATTCGACGGTGATACGGGAAATATCTGTAAATAGGTAGACAAAGGTAGTCACGCTTTGTGGGTCACCCACAAAGCGTGGCTGCAGCTGCTGCAGTGGGTCCCACTATAAGGACCCTACTTCAGCAGCTCCCCGGCTGCAGCCAACCTTCCACAAGACATCACACTATGCATCCTACTTTTACAGCAATAATACCCATTTGGTCCCTTTCCCCTATTAAATGGTAGCTGCAACTTAAGATTCAGTATCCCACCATTCCGCAACCATACCGATCGACTTTCTGGACAGAAACAAGATCGCCACCAGCCTCAATTATCGCTACTTGGCTGGTCGCTTAGATAAGCGACTTCCAGTACCAACAAGACAATACTCCGAAGCAGCCGTCAAAGACCTCTTTGGAAAAAGAGGAGTCCTCTTTACGACCTACTTCGAAGGACCTTTATTCCACTAAAAAAAACCATCCACCTAATTATCGATTACGACTTTCTTTATACCTTAGATAAGGTAGAAAAATAGTCACGTTAGCAATTGCCAAAACCACCAAAAAGGACAGCCTTCCGAAGCAGCCGTTAAAGCCCTCTTTGGATAAAGAGCCTTCTTTACGACCTACTTCGAAAGACCTCTCTTTCCACCAAAACTAACAAAAGCGACTTTCCAGCAAGAAAGCGACCCCACCAAAAGGCGACTTTCCACTAAGAAAGCGATCCTACCAAAGAGCTCTCTTTCCACCACAAAGCGACTTTCCACCGCTTTTTACAGCTACCAGGAAAGACCTATCGTCAAGATGAGTGGCTTCTACGCGCGCGTAGAAGCAGACCCCCTCAACACCATACCGTACGCGCGCCCCTCACAAAAACCTGCACTTAATGGCTTCAGCTATATACCTGCACACCTGCGTGGCAGTGTTGGCTCACCAAGCCGCCTGGCACCGCCTGGCACCGCCTGCCTTGCCAGCCCGCTCGTCCCTAGCAACAAGTGCCACTTCAAGCAAGCCGAGCCGTCAGCCACTTGGCCCTCCTTCGACTTCGACCAAGCCGAAGAGCAAGCCGATCCTTTCCTTCTCGCCGATCATGACCGTTGCTTCGATCGAGTCCAGCCCCGATGACCGAAAGCCTCTTCAGGCACAAGTTAATCGCCTCAACCATCAAGTTGCCCAGCAAAAACAGTGGCTAGATGGATGGCTAGAATATCAAGGCGATGCCGAAAAGGAAATCGAGGCACTGCGGAAACAGCTCCCAGTGCCTAGATCCATCGCCCTAACGATCCCACAAATACGAGAGCTCTACAGCGCTCCCAGCCAACAAGCCAACAGCCAGGCCGTCAACAAGTGCCGGAAATATAGCCTAGAAGGTTTCCCTTCCAAAAACGCATTATTCAGCCACGTCTACAGCAATTCTTGCAAGCCGGCCAGTCGTAAGGACACGACTCCTCTTTTCTACGCGCCCCCAGCTAGCGTAGCCGCTTCCTACCTGCCAGACCGTTCGCCTCTAGGCAGTGCCACTTACAAGAAGTCACCAAGTCGTGAGGACACGACCCTTCTTTTCTACGCGCCCCCAGCTGGCGTAGCCGCTTCCTACCTGCCAGACCGTTCGCCTCTAGGCAGTGCCACTTGCAAGAAGTCACCAAGTCGTGAGGACACGACCCTTCTTTCCTACGCGACCCCAGCTGGCGTGGCTGGCTGCCATGCTCTTTCCCACCTGCCAGACAGTGCCACTTGCAAGAAGACGTTGGATTCGGAGACTTCCTTGGCTTCTATGAAGCCCTTGGATTCGAAGCAGTCTGAGCCAACTGCCCAGAATCCAACCACTTCGCCTTCGGCCCTTGCAACAAGCCGACCACTTCGCCCATACCTGGCAACGCCTGGCTAGCCGCCAGAGAAGTGACTACGCCTGGCAATAAGTCAGCCACCTGCCCAGTCAACTGAGAAGTGCCTACGCCTGGAAACAAGCCAGCCACCTGCCCAGCCACCTACCCAGCTAACTAAGAAGTGCCCGCGCCTGGCACCAAATCAACCACCCGCCCAATTAACTGCCCTAGCCAACTGCCCAGCCGCTGGAGAAGCGCCCACGCCCGGCAACGCGTGCCCAGTCGCCAGAGAACTGCCCACGCCCGGCAACGCCTGCCAGCCAGACCGACAACGACGATACGGCCGTTACCTCACCTGCCACCGAGAGCCTTCCTAGCAAACCGTTTCCTAGCAACGCCCCCACCTGCAAGGTATATGGGACTAGCTTCCTTTCTAGGAACCAGCTCTTCGACCACTTGCGCGCCGAAAGCCACACCCGTCCCAGTGTAACCATGTCAGGCAACACTTGGTCAATGCCAGCAAGCCAAGGTCTAAAGGAATGGTTCATCAAGAATGGTAACTAGCGTATGGGAAACGACGGGAATAGAATATTCTAGGACCCCAGGGTCCTATTAAAAATCATAACTGGCATGAACCTAGCCATAGGCTAGTAGATAGAGGAATGGATCCGAGGCAAGGACTATATATAAGAATTAGTTACTAAGGCAAGGATTTTATATGGAGCTTGGTTACTAAGGACAGCAACGTCTTTTCGTATCCCCGGCATTTGATACGGGAAGTATCTGTGAATAGGTAGATAGGTAGACAAAGGTAGTCAGGCTTTGTGGGTAAACCACAAAGCGTGGCTGCAGCTGCTGCAGTGGGTCCCAGTATAAGAACCCTACTTCTGCAAGTCCCCGGCTGCAGCCAACTTTCCACAAGACATCACACATTACATCCTACTTTTACAGCAATAATATCATTTTGGTCTCTTTCCCCTATCAGACGGTTATTACTGCCCAGGTTTAATGCGACCTCAATGGGAATGTCTTTGTAGAATATAACGCATTATGCTTGCGTGGTCCTAGTTACGGTATTATTTGCCTTTTCTAACATACTGTCTTTAGAGAGGCTCCTATAGCTATGTGTTTTGTGAATGCCGGCTGGGTTGCGCTTAGCTAAATTAATTTAAGTCCCTATTCCCAAGGTGATTTCAAGATTCTTAATTATACAAGATCTGTTTCAATCTTATTTTATTCTTAAACACTAACCATCGCCAGCACACAGCCGCACAAGTAGATCAAAGGGGGTACTGACAGGGGTTGGTTTTATTGCCACACCTACAGCGCGGTTCCCAATCGGGAAGAAATTTCCCTGGGACCTAACTTTACTCCCTCCAGCTTTTGCGGACATTATCTAGTGGACTGGATGGTATAAATAACAAGTTATCTGACTCATACGTACATCTTTTATGATTTCTAGGTTGTCTGCCAGTGTTCCGAGTGTTCTCGTGAATTCAATAAACACAAACAACACTTAACTCTACTCATCTACCCTCCAGTGGGCAGGTTTGCTAGTTTTCTCTGTTGTTAGGAGGTAAACAAAGTGATCTGGCCTCATTGAAAGAATCACATCCGAGAATATGCCTGACTTCTTTAATTAGTCTCAGATCTGCGGTTCAAGCCTATCTATGGTTGTCAAACTTGATTCATGACAATAGGTATATGACTAGTGGATACTCGTCTCAATATAAATAAACTCTGCCTATTAAATACTACCAAAAGGACATTATAAAAGAGTGGGGAAGTAGTAATATTATCAAAAAAAAAAAAAAAAAAGTGCTACTATAAAAAACAATGAATAAAAAAAATGCCAGAATGAATGCTCTCCTTCCTGTCTCCCTTGAGCATGTGTTGTTTCCCAAAAAAAAAAAACGCCTGTTGCCATGTTGAAAAGTTTGCTCCAATGCAGTCGCTCTGTCCTTTTTTTTATTTTTTAAACAGATATTGAATTGTCAAAGTCGTTGTTGATGACATGTTTGACGGTCATCTCAGACATTGAGATGAGCGTCTGCCCGTAAGGTATTATGTCCGACACGCTGCGGACGGCACCGCCCTCATCTTCGGGGTAAATACACAGCATCTCAACCTCGGACCCGTCTCTTCCAAACTCACCAAAGGTTGTCGGCGCTGGCGTGGTGGGACTTATTTTGGTGACGAATACCTCCCGATAGCCTGTTGGCTTGAAGCCCATGCGCTGAAAGGTATTCTTTCCCGCCCCGGTGGCCGTGAGGGCTATATTCAAAGTCAATAACGAGTACTAATCAAGAAATCATCATGGTGCTTACCAGACATGCCGACGATATCCCAGCTCCACCTCTCCTGAGCCCGACGCGTCACTTCCTCCATGGCCACCTCTGAGAAGCGTCTCTGGTTGGGCGTCGGCGGTTCCACGGCGAGTCGCTCAATGTGATAGACGTGAAGACCGACCTGCTCGGGTGTCCTGTTCCTCTGGTGGGGCAGGGTTGCCGTCATGTCGGGAAACATGGTGCGAGGGTCGATATCAAACTCCTTCAGCTTGCCCTTCAAAAGGTCCTCCCAGTGGCGCCTGAGCAGGGGCAGGACGATGACGACGCCCATGAGACCTTGCTTGGGGCTGTGGAAGCACATTGACAGGTCGGGACAGGCTGCTACCCAGTCGCGAAGGCGGTCGTCTCGTAGTGGGACCGGGTACATGGCCTGATCGGATGCATAGACGGCCCTCATGAGCTCATCCGTGATTGGCGATGGCACGAGGGTGCCGGGCGAGTCGGGATTTGACATTTTTTGTACAATCAATAGAGGTGAGATAGATAGGTTTTGAAATGGTCCTCTCTCTCCCAAAGGTGTTGTTGCCTGCAGCTTCCTTCCCAAGTGCAACGTGCAAGCGCGCAGTGTGCACCAAGTGGCTCCGGCAGTTGCCGTCCAATGGTGGGTCTGCCAATCTGAGATGGGTTGTTTTTAGGTTCCCACTTCGCTACGCACGGACCCCCCTTCAACCCAAATATTGGTCTCACAGTCCCCCAATTGGCCAACACGCAATCCACTTTGGGAGACACCAACCCAAAAAAAAAAAAAAAAAAGAGAGCCCAAGAAATGAAAAATGAAATTATCACAACACACCATTTAAAATTCGCCCAAAAAGAATGATTGGATGCCCACAGCCAGAATCGAACTGACGACCTCATCATTGAGTAAATACTAGTGATGCGCTCTACCACTGAGCCATGCGGGCGGCTTGAGATATTGTTGTTGTGGGTTGTCGTGATTTGCCCCTTTCCATGCCCTGTTTGGGAAAAAGAAAGCATGGATGGACACGTGAGGTCGTTTTTTAAGACATGACTAAGGTAATTTGACCGTAACAGAATGGCTAGATCGTTATTTTCCGATGAACTGATCAGATCTAGATCGATTCGTCGGAATCTAAGCTTTCCGAGGCAGTTATCATTATGTGGAAACCCTCAGACACCGAAGTACATACAAACGCTACCTACTAACTAGTTAATGCATCGTTTCCACGCTCTTCAGATAATCCTGAGTACCCCCAGCAGGATCCTGGTCCTTGGGCTGACACCCGCCGTTCCCGGCCTTCCCCTGTCCCTTGGCTCCATCAACCCTCGCCCAGGTGTTCCTGCTCGTGGCCTTCAGCAAGTTCTTCTGCGCATCATCAAACCACCCGTTGATAAAGTCTCCGTGGAAACAGTATCCCTCACCCACATTCCCGCACGCCAGCTTGAGAGGAGGCGTCCCGCTCCACCCCTGAGGAATCAGACTCCGGACGTTGTATCTCACCGAAAACCTCAGCTGCGGCACCCGCTTCATGTTTGACGGACAGCGGCCGCCGTTGTTGGCTGTGTAGGCGTAGTTGTTGATGTTCGAGGTCTGAACGCAGTCGGGGAAGCGGAGGATGACTTGGATGTTGCCCGAGCACGTCACCCGCGGCATGAGGGCTCTGTCCCTGTTTGTTCTGTCCTCGGGCCCGTTCTCGCACCACCACGTCAATCCCGTAAAGTTTTCGTGAGCGTCGGCCTGCGTCTTGGCTGAGGCGTTACCCGCTACGGCAAAAAAGTTTTCCGGGTAGGCGATCTCCGCCTTGTCGATGTTCTCGTAGTAGGTGCTGAACATTCCGGGGTTGACTTCGACGTAGTCGCTGGCGCCGCGGACGTAGTACAGGGTCGGGATCCAGTAGACCGAGAGGTCGTTTGGGTTTTCGCCCGAGGGACATCCCTTTTGGAGGTCGGCCGTGGTTGGTAGGTCCTTTGTTACGGCGTCGGACCCGAAGAAGGAGTGCATGTGGGACTTGTACTGCCCGGGCAAAACGATCGGGTCAATGTTTTTGACCATGAAGCGTTTGTGCCGGATGTCTGTGTAGGCTGTCGCCTGTGTGCCCAGGAGGGCCACCGCCGTGATCAGTGAGGAATGCATCATGAATGCCAAGCCTTTTTTGATTTTTCTGTCTTTGGGACCAAAATTCTTCTCGGCACGTAGTGGTTACCTAGGTCAAATAGGTAGCCAGTTCAATCCATGGCTTTTTATAAGTGATAAGGTGAGTCCACTTTGCCCGCGGTACTAACTCGGACACTTTCTGTTGGTGGCTTTTTCTTATCAACTCCCCTTTCCCATTTCGGGAGTCTTGAAAAATGAGTCCACGAATAACTGGGCCAGACTTGCTTTCCAAGTCTGGGTTGCTCTTTGTGGGCATATTAGCCATGTGATTAACACAACCAAGCGTCGGCAGTTGACATTCCCGATGACAGGAAAAGGGGGGCCCTCGCTTGACAGCCTTACCGTGTTTAATATGACAGGGTTTCACCAGAAGCTTGCCATTGCCGAAGATTTGCAGACACTGTGTGCTTCTCGGTAATATTCGTGCGTTTGCTTGCGCGTGGGTTTGTTGATATTCTTTTTGTATACCCGAGTTCCTTGCAAGAAAAAATAGCGAGAGTATGTCTGCAAAAGAATGAAATAAAATATGCCTAGAAAATCAAAATCAGTAGGCCTTCCTGGCATCATCTAGGCTGTAGATTATTAACAGATCCTAGAAATCCAGTGTTAATTTTGCACAAGTAAATCCTTCCACTGCATGACTGGCTCTGTACATGTATGTATATTGCGCAACTCAGTAGCAGCCAGCTCTATTCTATACACATCCCCACACTATCCCTGATTCACCCAGACGGACCAACTTTTCTCTCCCACAGCAAGATTAGCCACTGCCCTCATAGATATTCCCAACAGGAATGATGCGGCTCATATAGTCCCTCCATCCAGGTAACACACGCTCGTGAGCAGTACCCTTGAACGCATCCTCAATAGCAGAGCCCCATTTGACGAGCTCAGCCTCCTTCCAGGCAGTCTGAACAACAGCCAAGCCAAAGGGCATGCCGCTGGCCGAGTGAACACCAACAGGGACGGTAATAACGGGGTAACCAGCCTGAGCAGGGGTCTGGATAGACTGAGCAACATCGGGAGGAACGAGGAGACCATCGAGAGGGGTGGCACCCTCGGTGTTGAGGCCGAGAGCGTCGTCGATGCCGTTGCGGGAGACCGAAGAGACGAACTCGACGGCTTGCCAGTAGGCCTCGTCCTTGAGGCCGCCGGTCTCGAGAGAGGCGAGGAAGCCGTCCTGCCCAGAGTAGAATGCGGGAATGCCCAGAGGCCAGGGGTTGCCGCCCTCGCTGCCGTCGTTGGCATAGTTGAAGTCGACAATGTCCTGGAGGGTGCGGATGTTGGTGTTTTCGAGCTCGGAGAGGTATGTTTCAATGTTGTTGAAGAAGTTGACCTTGACGACGGTGTACTCGCTGGTGTTGGCTGGGTGGGGAGTTAGCCTGCTGTCCGATTAGACGGCATATTGATAGAGTTGAGCTTGCCTCCGCCAATGTGCTCCATATAGGTCCAGTCCCACCATTCGGGAGCGACAATCTCATCATATCTGGTGATCTCAGTGTTGTTAACAATCTCAGCACCGGCAGCCTCAAGGAGCTGAAGAGCGGCAGTGAGGATTCTCAACTGCTCAGGGTCGGCCTTGGTCCAGTAAGACTTCCAGGGGATGCCGAATCTCGCACCCTGCAGAGCGGTCTTGTCGGTCAAGAAAGATGCGTAACCGTCAGCAGGAACAGCGGGTTGCGCCAAGGTGTAGTTATCACGAGCGTCGACGCCGACGATGGCATCGAGGGCGTAAACTGCATCGCGGACCGTCTTACCGATGGCACCGACGGTATCCTGGTGCTCAGACTCAGGGATAATACTATAAAAGCCGGTTAGCACCAACAGCCTTTCTAGCGACAGAAAAGAAGAAAACAACCTACCCAGCTCTGCTGGTTCTTCCAACACTGGGCTTGATACCAACCAGCGAGTTTCTCATGGCGGGGTTGATGATGGAGCCATCAGTCTCGGTGCCCAAGCTGATGGGTACGCAGTTACCGGCAACACCTTGAAATGAGCGTGTTAGCAGGAACAACAACAATTTTTGAGAGGAGTTACCTGCCGATAGCACTGCCGGAGCTGGAACCACCAGGGTTGACTTTGAAGTTGTAGGGGCTGCGAGCCTGGCCACCACGTCCAGAGTAGCCCTCGGAGTAGTTGTTGGATCTGAACCGGTTAGCATGTACGAAGGGGACAGGAAACAGAAAGGCAGAGGGGAGTATAAATATACCTCATGTCAGCCCACTCACTGAGAGTGGCCTTGCCCAAGAGAACAGCTCCAGCCTCTCTCATCCTGGCAACAACATGGGCATCACGGGGCACCTTGCTTCCAATAAGCGCCCAGGAGCCAGCAGTGGTCTCCATCTTGTCCTTGGAAGCTACGTCAACCGTTAGAAACACCTTCAGGATATCACAAGAAAGTTATTTTAGAGCTTACCAATATTGTCCTTGACAGTGAAGGGAATGCCGTGAAGAGGGCCGCGAACATTGCCAGCAGCACGCTCAGCGTCCATTGCGGCAGCGATATCCAGAGCATCGGGGTTGTACTGCAGAAGAGAGCTGTAATCACCAGTGTCAGCCAATGCCATCCCAAACTACAGAGACTGAAGCAAACTCACTTGATATACTCATTAGTCTGGAACGTCCTCTCCAGATAGCACTTGACAAGCTGAACAGAAGTCAAGGTACCATCCTCCATAGCCTGCTGCATCTCATCAATGGTAGCCTCCTCGAGCTTGAAGGTACCGCAAAGAGGCATAGGGAAAGGGCCGTTGGTGGTGGTGGTAGTGCGTGGCGTGACGACAGACTGCTCAGCCCTAATCTCGATGCCAACGCCCATGGCAGCCGGGAGAGCCGCCAGGCCTAAGAGAAGGCCGGAGGAAACACCCATTCTGGAGATAGTTTTTTTTATGTTTTTTTTTTTAAAAAAAAAACCCCGAACGAATGGATCTTTTTTTAGGATGATGAACAAGAAAAAGAAAAGAAAAAAGATATGAGCGTGGTGGTCGTCCCAGCATTTATGGTTATACAAGAATGTACATAGTTACACAAAGCACGAATGGAACCACTAGACTAAGTTGCATCGCACGGAGGAGCATTGCAATCTTGGCGGGTTTGCCCGGAAATGGCAGAATCTCGCGAGCTCCACGTTTTGCCAGGGAGGGACGAGATCTTTCTTTGCTGATGATAAGAGGGGTTGGCAGTGTGAACACAAGTTTCTTGCCGAACATGCCCAGAGTGTATGTGCCACCAACAGGCTTTGCAGTGGGCTTCCATTAATGATCAGATAGTGGAATGTAAACAAATCAGCAAGATCGAGGCAGAAACGTCAACTTACCATTCTCCATCCCAAGAAATAAATAAATCCACCGGACTTCGGCAGTTGCTCGTACTGACGTTTCAACGGCTCCCGAACCGTTCCTGAAGAAATCGAGTCAGGGTCGGACCGAACGGGTGAGGCTGAAGGACGGCATCCACAAGACAATTTGTTTGGAGATGAGGTCAGCGAGTCAGTGCAGAGCTTATAACCTCGATGGAGACTCACCACCGGGAAAGAGTCCACCAACAGCCTCGCACTCGTCTAAAACACCAATTCACCAATAAACCGTACCGCAAGATGAAAGACAAGTCCTCAGTAAAGTAGCCATTTCCATTGATCCCATGTTTATTCATCCCTCCACCGCGAAAGTACTCGTACACTACCTACAAAAAATGAACGAGATGCAAAGAGAAATTGATGTCGTCGTCATCGTTATTCCCAAGCACCACCAAAAGTCTTAATATGAGGGCGCCGTAAAAGAAAAATATCCTCTCCACTGCCTAGTTTACGAAAAGACCGGATTTCTCCATATCTACCTCATGAAAATGCAATGCAGCGCAATGCCAGAATAACCACCAAATTAAAAGTACTTGAGAGCTGAACCCTTAATAGGGAACATGACCATGCATGGAGCCATGACGAGCCTGCACGATGCTGTTAATGTTACCAGCAGCTTGCGCCATGGCAGACAGGGTCTTGAGCGAGGTATCATGCGGAGCGATTCGGCTGATCTCGAGCAAGAGCTGCTCAATGCGGCCGCGGAGGAGGGTCATGATCTTCGGCGTGACTTCGCGAACTTGCTCATCCTATAATCTGATTAGCTCTGATATAGTTCACAAGAAAGAGAATAAAAACATACCAAGGTTTGTGCCTTTGACTGGAATGAGGCGAGGAGAACTCTCACGATATCGATTTTCTCGACAAGATTCGGTGTGCCAGTGTGGAAGTCATTGGTAATAGTGGTCCCGACAGACAGCAAAAGAAGAGGCTGCAGCTGGCCAACAAACTCGGGCGGATGACGGGAGAGAACCTTCTGGAAGATCTCCTCGGCGTTCTCAGGAGAATGGAGCCAGCGCAGAATAGCATCATCGTAATTGCCGTTACGCATCAAATTGGCGATGTTATCAGCCAACTGATTGAACTCCATCCGCTCACGCTCCTCACGGCTAACAGGAGCATAGACCATCGATTGCTCCTGGTGCTGGGCCTGAGGAGGGTGCTGGTGGGAGTGATGCTGAGGGCCGTAGTTGGCCGGGAGGGGAGGCTGATTGTAGGAATCAGTGCTGCCACGGCCATGCACATGACTCCGAGGAGCCTCCTGGGCAACGATGGATCTGCCCGAGCCCTGGTCGTGGACCTGCTCCTTGAGAGCAAGAAGCTCCTGCGAAAACTTGGCCTGGGATGCCGCAAGCGAAGAAATGGCATTGGAAAGATCATTGGTCTGAGCAATGAGACGATCGAGCTTGGCGTCCTCGTCACGACGACGATCCTCAAGACGGTTAAAGGCATCATTGATCTGGAGCTTCACATCCTCGTGGATACGCTGATGGACATTCTTAGCGGCCATGTTGGCGATTGTAGAGGGAAGCGTAGACATGAGGGAATTAAAGACGTTGCCGATATGGTTCTCAGCGTGAGCGTTGACGTTATGAGAAACCTTATCAGAAATGCTCTTGATGAATTCGGGTTTTTGAACGGCCTGGTGGAACATCGACGGAAGATGGTTGTGGAGGTCTCGCTGAATGGCCCCAAAGTGAACGTCAGAGACGGCGCCGAGCTGCTCGACGACAGAGCTGTTGATCGAGTTGCGAACAGATGGAATGACGGTTTCCTGAATCTGTTCGATGATGAGGTTCTTAAGCACGCTCTCCGTGTTGTCGTTCAGGACGTCAGCGACCATCTGCAGCAGCTGCGATTGATTGATCGCGAAATCTTGATCGCGCTTCTTTTGGAGATCTTCCATCTGCTTGACGATCTCCTTGAAGACAGTATCAAAATGCTGAGAAACGTTCCCGACGATGCTTGCCTCCATTTTCGCGACGACGTTGCCAAGTTGTTCCGCATTTAAGGTTGCGAATGGTGCCTCGGAGGTGTCGGCGTTGTTGCGAGAAGCTTTGTTGCCGGCCCGGTTCTGCAGCGGAGCCCGGCTGTTTTCTGGCGCGCCATTGGCAGTAGCCAGGTCGGTGGAGTTTGCGGCGGCAGCAGCAGCAGCAGCAGCCGCCGCAGCCTTCTTCTTCCGCCCCTTCTTCTCGTTACGCTCGGGCTGCGGAACAGGGGTCTCGTTCTCGTCCTTACGTTCAATCACCTTATTGGGTGGGGTGGTGAAAGCCTCTTGAGCCTTCTTCTCTTCACCCTGGCCGGTAGGTGCCTTCTGCAAGATTTCCTTGGGACCACGCGAGGCAATGCGGACCTGCGGTGCGGGAGCCGTCTCGGTTTGACCATTGGTTTGCTGCTGAGCGTCGGCAGCCTGGATGGGCGGAGGAGCAACCAACTTGGAGATCTTGACAAGACCAGTCTTCTCCGCATCGGCAGGGTTGATGACCTTGTTATCTTTAGCCCAACCAAGCTCGGCCTGCTTGATAAAGAGGCACGTCACACCCTTGGAGTGCATCGCATAAAGCTCGAAAAGTGTGGGCTCATCACCATCAGCCGAAGGAGCAGGGTTCTCAAGCATGTTGAGACTGCGCAAGACACCCTTGTTGGCGAAGGAATACTCTCTGATACCGCTGATAACGGCAGTTGACTCTGGCTGCGGGATCGACGGGTCCTGGGCCACGAGGCGCTGAATGTAGTCCACCTGTGACAGGTTCTTGAGGTTGTATTTTGGCGCCGAGAGGTGAAGGAAGTAGATGGAATTGCGCGTTGGGTGTCCGACAATGATCATGCTAGATGGTGCATGGTACATTACGCTGCATACAGCATCCGACTCCTTATTATGAGGGAAGTTGAACTCTTGGACGGGCTTACCGAGTGCCAAGTCCCAAAGCTGGAGAGTGTGGTTTTGCTTCATACCCACAATCATGTACCGGAGGGCGGCGCGCTTCTGGTAAGGTCGGTACTTATCCAACAGCAAGACAGATGTGGGCCACGCCTTTTCGCCCTCTGGCGTGGTTGTGAGTGTCATAAGCGGCTCCTGGATCTCCAGAGAGGTCTGGGCTGGCCTCGGGTGGTTGGGATCAGAACCGTCCTTAACGGCCGTCAGATCGCGGACGTCCCAGAACTTGACTCGCCCGGACTTATCAAGGGAGACAACGATGGTGTCGTCCTGACTAAAGGTAAAGTCCTTGCCAGCTTTGCCAGTGTTAATTTTGAGAGAGCATTGCTTCAAAAGTCTCTCAGTGTCAACGACCCGATCGTGCACATTCTTGAACAGTTTCTGCTCGAAGATGTACTGGGGCCAGATAATGTTGATGGATTTGCCGCGGCCAACAGCAAAAAAGTCGGGGTGCATTGAAGAGGCACGAGCGCGGGTCTTGAGAACACCACCAGGCATGTCACCGCCCTCCTGGGCCGAAATGGGAGGCAGAGCGAAGCCATACTGCTCGGGGTGAGCATCCTCCAAGTGGTCACGGTCGCCACTCTTGAGCTGAACCCAGTACACTGTGCCGCTGACACCGGTGCCAATAATGGCTTCCTTGGTATGTTGGCTAGAAGAAGTTGGGCAAGTCGAGATTGCAACGTTGAAGATGCGGTCCTTGGTGTCCGTAAAGAGCTTGGCATCCTTGCCATCTTCTTGGCGAATAACACGAAGACCGCCTTGCTTGGACATACCGTAGGCCATGTAGCTCTCGGAAGCCGAAACGAGATTCCGATCGATTTGATCAAAGTCCTTCTTAAGACGGGCAATGTCCAAGATGGCTTCCTCGCGGAAAACAGGGCGGGGCTCGTTTGTCTCTTGAACGCTGATGGTGATCCAAGGCTTCATTGGAAAGTTGTAGACCTTGATAGGGGCCGTAGTCTCCTCTATGACGACAATGTCGTCTGCCTCGGCGCTCTCCCAGCTGTCAGCAACAGGGCCGTGAGCAGTCTGGGCAGCAGCCTCTTCGACGATGTCGCGGACCTCCTTTGCCAACTGCGGGGTTAGAGCAGACTCAAGGGCAGCCTTGTTCTCGTCCTTCTCCAGTTCCCTCTTGATGGCCTGACCGGCGCTGTGTGCAGACTGCGCAAACTCGGCATCAGTTCGCGCACTGAGCATGTGCTCCAGATCTTGAGCAATCTCGGCATGAGCTTGCTCCTGCTGGGCACGAGCCAAGGCCTCGCGGGCCTCGCGATCAGCTTGTTCAGCCAGGCCGTTCACGGCTTCGGCCACACTCTCCTTGGGCTCTGCATTATGAGGTGCGGAATCCGACAAGGGAGAGATAACAGGTCGAGCAGATCGAGCAGCGCTGGTGTGCGAGAGGGGCGATGAAGCATGTTCCAGCTTGCGCCTCGCGCTCTCAGGGCTGTTGATCGAGCCACGGTCGCCGAGGACTGTCTTTTGATCGCGGCCAGACTGGGCAGAGTCGGGCTTCTTGAGGATCTGAATAAAACCAGGTGCGGCCTGCTGGATAGAACCGGTCGCGAAGCTGTCAGTTCCAGGAGTAGTGGAGGACTTGGGAGTCCGATTGACAGGAGAAGAACCTGCATAATCAAACTCTGAACGCGATGGCAGAGTACCCACCAAAGTTGGCTCGGCAGATCGTCCACCGTGCGAGCTAGAAACCTCCTTGAGCTCATCCTCTGCAGGGGGTGGAGTCAGCAGGCTTGACTCTGCCATGTCACTGGCATCGTGCTGGCTGGGCTTGGGCATGTTGAGCAGGTTCAACAAATACTGTTGAGTACCTGTGCTCGGCGGCGAGTTCTGGTTCCACGACGGGGCATGTTGAGCTGGCTCAGGCTTGGCTGACTCGGCCTCGAGTCTCCCCTTCATAAGAGCAGCAAGCAAACCTGTTGGATCGGCAGCGGCCGGAGCCGGAGCATGGATGACCGGAGCGGCGATTGGTGCAGGCGGGGCCGGTGCGGCATAGCTGATGGGAGCCTCACGGGCCGATGAGGACTGCTGGGGGTGAACATTTTGGTTTTGGACGCCGCCTTGACTGCCACCACCACCACCTCCGCCACTAAACTTGAGGAGGTTCAGCAGGTGAGCGGTTCGGTCGTCGCCGCCACCTCCGCCATTGCGGGCTGCCCCGAGCGAATTCATCAGGCCGGGAGGAAATTGTGCATTGGAGAAGCCCACCGGCGGGGTAGGTGCTTCGGGGAGGAAGCCTGCTGGAGAATCGATTTGACCGAGGCTGTTTGGATCGGCGAGGGAAGGAGACTCGGTATTGGAATGGTTCGAGTGGTGGGCATAGAAGGACTGACTGCCGGCCTGGCTGTACGATGATGGGTATTGGTTAAACTGGTCGCGATTGGCAACAGCAGTCGCATTATTTTGACCAGTAGGACCAGGGCTAGTTGAGGGCTGTCGGCGCAGCTGGGCTAGCAGAGATTCGAAATTGGCAGTCGAGTCTGCATCGCCGGCACCACTACCGCTGCCACCAGGCAGGCCGTAGCTCGACATGGCCGCTGGGGATTAAAAACCGCCGGGAGCCGTTCGAATTACTCGGACGAGACGATGCGCACGACCGTTGAGCGAGACTTACGTCAAAGATGCGGAATGTGGCGCTGAGTGGTTTTGGGCGGAGTCGCTCGGTCGCTAGCAATCGATGACGGACGCCTGACGGAGGAGAGCGATAGAGCCCAACCCAACGCAATGAATAAAATGCGTGCGTTGCAGCTCCAGCGGAGGGCGCAAGGATGTATTGTATTTTGTAAGGAAAAAGAAAAAAAGGGAACGAAAAGAAAATTGTCAGTTGAACGATGAAAACACGTCCGACGAAGTCGTCGAGGCGTGCATTCACAAGGTGACGACCTGCCGACTCTCGAAAGCTGGGTTTCCCTTCTTTGCTTGTGTTTTTACCAGGCGATGTTTAGGACATCGAAAAGTCGTCACAGAAAAATATTCATCGCAGTCGTCGCTGCTTACCCCAATGCAGAGGCTGGGAATTGCGTTGGCCCGTGCCCTTTCTACACGTGTCGAGCGCGGGGCAATCCGCGGGAAGGAGGATGAAGTGATCCAATGGGAAGCTCGGACGCTGAAGCAAGAAAGCAGGGCAACCTATCAGCTCCCGATGACAGGCAGTCACGACAGTAAGAAATGCGAGATATCTGAAGGTTGAGGGAAGAAACAGAACAAGTTTGAAGAAGATGCCGAACACGCCAAATATGCAGAGGATGCGAGGCGCCTTTAAACTGCGACAAGTTCTTTGACAGAGCATGCAAATGCAAGGTAGTTTGTTGATCTTCATATTTCTTCTTCACTCCACTTTCTTTAAATGTGTCCTCCGAAGTTCTTTTTAGAGTTGCGGCATTCCCCCAGTTCCCACCCCCATCTCAACTAGTATATACTAAGGTAACTAGGAACCTGTCAATGACCATCGCGGGTCCCCGGATTGCGGTTTGCAGCGGCATGGGCTGCGCTGGGGACACTGGAGGGTTTCCGATGTCGCGGGGCACAGGTACCGGGTGGGTCAGCCAAGGAGAGACAGCATGATGATTTAGAGTTTCTCAATCTAGTCGGCATTCTGTGATACTGATGGTATATGGAACTTTTAAAGATCAGTATATACCTACATGAGGCAAGCAAGTTGATAATGCTCCATCATGAAATAGGGCCGGGCAAACAAACAGCAGACACCCTCAACCATCAACACCACTGTTCCGCTAATTCGGTGCGCTACCTGATTGGCTGGTAATCCAATCTTCAGATGGACCCTTGCTTGCCTGTTTTGCCTTTGCCTTGCAGGTTGCCTTATGTAATTCACAGTCCCAAAAGCAGAGTGGCCAAGCAAAGTCAGTTGACACCAGCCCGCCTTTGGGTTCGCCACTTACGAATCCACCACCCTAGAAGAAGACGCTACGACCGAAATGTCGTTGGAGAGATATCCTTGATATCGCGTGTTTGCTTGTCGAGCATCGCAATAGCCTCAGTTCTGGCATTGACGTCTTGTTTCATTATCATTTCAATTGTTCATCGCCATTCTTTAATCAATCACTCAACGCTCTTTTCGGCGCTTTCTTGGCGCATTGAATTTGGAGAAGCGAAACAACTAACTTGTCCATACCATCTCCTTGAACTTGCCCCTCACACACAAGCATCGACATTTCGCAATGTTCTGTTTACGGAGGTAAGTTGCATAGTACTGCTGCCAATCTATCCTTTGCCTACTAATTCTCTTGACGCGACTTGCGATTGCCTGCGATGCGCTAACCCGACCTCTCCCATGTAGTTGGTTGCCACTCCTCTTCATTCCGACAAACGCATCGCCGGCCTTCATCTTCCTCTTCTTCCTCTGTACATACTTCCTCAACCGGCCCTGCGTATACTGTTCGGTACTCCTCCTCGTTCTCTTCGTGACCTCTTGCAACTGGTCCGACCGATGCTTCTTTGACTTTGGGAGCAACTGGTTCCAATCCCAGCCCGCTGGGAGTTATATTTTCTTGTCCACGCCAGGCTTGAAAAGCGAGGGGACAGCTGCCAACATCACTGCGACCGGTGACATCAATGCGAGCGCCGCGGCTGTGATGGCCGATATGCTCAACACGACGGCCGGCGCATTGGCTACAGCCGCGACTGACAAGCTTTCGCAAACGAGGGTGGAATGGACCGGGCTTGGACTCGAGTGGTTGCGCACCCTCTTGGGAAAGAGGGAATGGAGGATTGACTGCCTCGATCTTTATATTCGGTTATAAAAGACTTGAACATGGAAAAAAAGGAGGATAACTCGGGTGTTATTACATATGGGTTGGGCGAGGTGTGCAACACATGCATGGTTCTGGCGTTTGGGTGTGAAACAGATATAATCTAACGCGTTGCTTTTCACGACATGTTGTATCAAACTTTGTGCCAGGCAGACATGGGAGTAGCGATGTCATTAGTTGTAGAATACCATGTAAGGATATGTTATGAACGATGGCTGGCTACTGTTCAATGTTCCGCGACCTCTCATGTGAAGAGAGAAGGACAACAATAGCACGTTGAAAGATGAGGCATGGTCCATCAACTCGGAATATCTGAGTTAAAGGCATATGGGTAATTGAACTTGACATTTTCCGCATGCATATCCTTCCGTGTCTCTGTATGGTCGGAAGGCATGCCGAATCGGTCTTTTGGTATTTCGGAACCGGGAATGGGGCCCGGATGTTCAAAAGATCGACAGCTGTGGCTTTTACCCTCTGCACACCGGATACTACCCGGGGAGGCGGTCATCACTCCGGGGAGGGGTTCTAGACCCTTTCTTGTGTGACGATGGCTTCTTTTTATTTTTCCATCTTCTTCTAGTGTAAGTTATCATGATGCATGCAGTATACACAATGAGCCATCACCTGCATCGAACATGTCGTCCATGATGGACAGGGGGGGGACAATTTGACAGCATTTTGGCAGGAAAAAGGGTAGGATTTGTTGAAACCGATCAAGCCAAACTGGCGGGTGCTCCTAACCGATGAGTTGGTTCCTTGATGGACAGACGACGGAATGCAGGGAAAAAACATGCATGATGAGACGGTCTTTCGAGGTCTAGAACCCCTTGGTGCATCCAAGATCAAGGCCACGACAGAAAGAGGGTGGATCTACCCTGCTGCAGGAGCCGCACAAAGGGTCTGGCATGCGACGGCATGTGGACGGGAGGCTGTGGGGGATGGCGCCATTTGGGCATGAAGTCCCCTCCATCACATCGTCACACTTCCTAAAAAGCCCCGTAGCCAAGACGATCATCCCCTTCCCCCCAGTGCCCATTCAGTGCAACTGCAACCGTCGAGATGTGTCGAAATGATCCCAAATCGCGGGGTGGCTTTTTGTTTCTTTCTCGTGTCTTTTTCTATGAATGGTCGTTGGCCGACATCTCGTCACGTTCCCTCCAAATCTCAATCTTGGAAGCTGACGGCTGACGGGAACCCTCGAGAAAAGTTGGAAATCGTGGCTTTGTCCATTGTTCTGGACCTCAATGGCCCCGGCCACGGAGTCCCAAAATGCGTGAAAAAGGCGGAGACGAGGTCAGTTCGTGTTGTCTCAATTTCCAATTTGTGAGATAGACCGCCTGGCCAGGCCGAAGATGGTCGGAAATAAAATTATTGAGCCCTATGACGTTGTTGACCGGGTCTGCATTGTTGCAGTCAGCCTGTGGATTTCGGACAGGATACACGGCAATACGCGAGGCCCCCTACGTGTATAATCTATCTACCGGAAACGTGTGTTGAGGATGAGATATATGCATATATATATATAAAAAACCAAGAATCCCATTCATTTTTAAAATAACTCTATTTGTTCCCATCTTATTACCATTTGAACAAGCCAAACAGTCACAAACTTTCTCACTTCTGGTTGGTGGGGACTTCTCTTCATCTTTCCGTCATTTCCATTGGATCCATTTTCTTCCCAGTTCCAGTTCCAGTTTCAGCATTCTGCCCCTCTGTCCCTTGGCACGCAAGTCGCTAGATCTCGGAACCAGCTCCTTGGTTATTGGTTGGCCTTGTTCTTTTTTCTGCAGCCCCAACGTTTTGGTTTCTTCATCTTGTCTTTAAAAGAATTTTTAGACTTTTGTGTGATACCACCAAGACAGGATAATCTTCAGCAAATCTTCAGCTCTGCCTAGCGGAACGTCCGAAAATAAAAAAGAAAAGGCTCAGTCAGCTTGCGACATCCACATCCACTTTCTTCAAACGGTTCGGGGGTCTCCCAGAAGAGACCCACCCTATGACGACATTGGTTAAAGTGACGCAAAGGACTGGTCGGTGACCCACACCGTTGCTTAGCCTGCGCTGAGCCCACTGTCACTGCGCGCTCTGCAAGAGGTCGGCTGGCTAGGTGGTTCGTCGAATTACAAAAAAAAAAAAAAAGGGCCAAAAGCTGAAGTGAAAAAGGGGGCACACCTTCCTGGGAAGAAAGAGCCGCCACAGTCACCAGTTTGGAACTTTGGATTTGTTCTGGTTCCCTGTGTTTCTAGAAAGGGAATTCTTTTTTATTTTTCGGGTACTGATACATCGGGACTTGAAAACTCGAAGTGACTTTCAGGTTTGCGGTGACCCAAAACCAGGTACGAGATTTGCATTTTCGTTTTTCAAATCTTCAACTGTTCTTGCAAATCTACACGTGTACGAATACATACACTACACGACACTACAAACAACTCCAGCACTCATATCACCTGGTGTACCAGATACCCTATCGTCCAACTTATTCACCTCTTCCGGAAGGTACTCAGGTACATACCCTACGTCAGTCCAGCGGCCGTTTGCCGGTTCGGATGCGCAGATCAGTCCCATCTTCAGTCACCTTCTCGAGAGTGACCCCAGACCCCCATCCCTGTCCTCCTATCCTTCACACATCCTGACATCAACCTTGCATACCCTCCGCTTTCCCGCCGCGCCCGCCCTTTAACCCCTGGCTCCCCTACCTTACCTCTACTCCGAGATCCCGTGCGTTGAAAGGGTCTGTACTCCCGTACCTGGCCGTCACTTTTTAACCAATATTTTCCCGAATCGTCTTTTATCTTCCCCCCCTCTATCCTTTTCTCGTTCTAGGTTCGTCTTATTTGTGTTCTAATTCTCTCACCAGCGATCATCCCGGCCAGCCCCCGACTCGCTCCCGACTCGGTATACATCTTGGATACCTACCTTATCGTTTCACATATTCATCCCACCCCAACCCATCGCGGGTCCGCCAAGGTCTAGAACGCCAATCTTGACTTCATCTTTTGAGGCCAGTCCATCGGGTTGTCATACACATTTCGTCCTCGCGAGCTTCAAAGAAAGGCCCGCTGTCTCCCTTCTGCGTAGGGATCACAATATCATCTTCATTTGCTGGATTCCCAACACTTCTTTCCTATCACCGAGTTTCACATTGATGATTTACCATGTTGGCTCTATGAAAGCGACCGGAAATCGAAATCTTGACGGCGACACCATCAGGAGAGCAGCCGCTCAACTCTCAAACTCCGCCTCACTCACACACCTCGCCAACCTCGCCGTTAACGCAATGCCTCCAGAGACACGGGTGGCTCCGTCAGTTTGTACGTATGCCTTCATCTTAGACACATCACCATGTGCTTAAATTTCGCCACACTTTTCCTTTCCTTAATGTCTGACTAGTTGGGTAGCATATTACACAATGAAGACATCTAATTTGATGCCGGCAGTGACGCCTCAGGCTCATGGTCACTCTCGCACCCCTTCTCAGCCTTTCTTTGGTCCCAAGTCCACAAATACACCATTATCATCACCACGAGTACCCTTCTCTGTTGGTCAGCAATGTCCACCAAAATCCTCACCAAATGCAAGCCGTGGGGATGCACGAACACCAAGTCCAAACTACTTTGGCATCGCCATCGAAGCGACCCATGCCGACCCTGGTGACACGGCACTGCTGCCCCAGGACAACTGGGGTTCTCCAACCTCCTCAGTCAAGTCATTCGTTGCGGCATTACCAAAGCAGCTTCCCCTGGACGCCAATCCTGAGTTCGAGGCCTTCAGAAGGCAGATCGATGCCAGTCGGGGTAAGGGAGGGTTCAATCTATCTACCGGCCACTTCAACATTACCAGTAGTGGCCCATTTACACCATCAATATCGGGTGCTCCAACTTTACAGCGCCCATGTCCACCAAGGTGGCATACACACGGAAGCGACACATTGGAGAATTCATCAAGTCGATCTTCTAGTCTTGGGCTTGGGCAAGTCAACTCCAAAAACACATCGGGACCAACATCCGGCAGTCTGCCAGAATCCCATCGTGGCGCGATTGGCTCCTGCAAACCCTTACAACCGTTGGTTATGCCGCCGTCACCATTCACGGCACCGCCTCAATGGAAGTCTCCTAATCCGACCATCGTTTTCCCGGTAGGCGGGCCGGCTGTCCGCCCTTCTCCAACACCATCGCCGACTATCCGCAGCCAGACCGGGAGCCCCTTTGCACCTCAAACATCAGGTCCAGATAATGCCATGATGATGCCTCCGTCTGACCTAAAGAGTCTCCTGGAAAAGAATCATGGCGCCGATGTGTTGCTTCTAGACATCAGAGTTTCCCCTCAATATGCGCAAGCTCGTGTCAGAGGAGCACTGAATCTCTGCATCCCGACTACGTTGCTGAAGCGTGCAACTTTCACTCTACAAAAGCTCCAACAGACGTTCCAGGCAAACCAAGATCAAGACAAATTCGCCAACTGGCGCAAGGCAACTCATCTTGTAGTCTACGATGCTTCCTCAGCGGACCACCGCGACGCGACTTCGGCCCTGAACATGATCAAGAAATTTACCAACGAAGGCTATTCCGGCTCTGCTAGCGTATTACGTGGAGGCTTCAATATGTTTGCATCGTTGTATCCCAGCTTGATCGACCAGTCTTCCACTGCACCAGCGCCAAGTTTGTCTCTTGTGGGTTCCGCGGGCGGCGGATTGCTGTCGAGCGTCCCGCCTGTGATTGGTGGCGTTTTATTGCCTCAGACAGCTGATAAAGCAGACCCGTTCTTCAGCAATATCCGCCAAAACCAAGATTTGGTGGATGGTGTTGGGCAAATGGACGTTGCTGTGCCCCCTGGGCTCGAGAAGAATCGCATGCCACAATGGTTACGGGAGGCAACCGAGGCAGAAGATCATGGCAAGCAGGTCTCGGACAAGTTCCTGAGAATTGAACTTACTGAGCAGTCTAGGATGAAGGATGCCTACTCTGCGTTCAATGCCAGCAACATCAAGACAGCGCCGAAAGAAGAGAAGGTTCAGCTGTCTGGCATTGAGAAGGGAGTGAAGAACAGGTACAAGGATATTCTTCCCTTTGAGCACGCTCGAGTGAAGCTTCTTGGACGTCCTGAGGGAACTTGTGACTACGTCAACGCAAGCCACATTAGGGCGAAGAGCAGCTATAAGCGATACATTGCCAGCCAGGGTCCTCTTCCGGCCACTTTCGATGACTTTTGGTCTGTCGTTTGGGACAACGACGTCAGGGTTATCGTCATGTTGACTGCCGAATCTGAAGGAGGCCAGCTCAAGTGCCATCCCTACTGGAAGGGGAGATCGTTCGGATCTATCCGTCTCCGGGCGCTGTCGGAGAAGAAGGTATCGCTCGACATCGACAAACATCGCACTGGTTCTATCCCGGGATCCTCGGCCCCTGCCAAAGCGGCCGAGTCTAGTCGTCGGCGTGCCAACACAACGACAACCCTCCCTCAGAATGGGCCGGGTTCCGCCCATTCAAACACAGCACCTCAGGCAAATGGGACTCCCGCAGAGACACCCTACGTTACGATCCGCAAGTTCGCTCTCAGCCATAGCGCTCATCCTTTCGCCCCAATCCGCGAAATCACCCATCTCCACTATACCTCCTGGCCCGATTTTGGTGCCCCAGCTCAGCCCAGCCATCTCCTCGCCCTCGTCGAACTGGCCAACGTCATGCAGCGCACCTCCCTCCCAACCGAGAGCTCGGTGATGGCTCAGCCTACCATGAACGGCACAACAACATCTACCTACTTCGACCCGGATGGTAGCCCAACCACGACGCTCAGGCGAGGAGACAGTCTCTATGGATCTGGACGCAACTCTTACGAAGCTCCCGAACCCAACGAGCACGCCAGGCCAATGCTCGTACACTGTTCGGCTGGTTGCGGAAGGACTGGTGCGTTCTGCACGGTGGATAGCGTGATTGACATGCTCAAACGTCAGAGAATGCATAAAAAGATGGCCGACTCTTCAAACACGCGGAGATCTAATTCTAATAAGAGAAGTGAAAGCGAGAGCGAGGAGGAGATTGAGGACGACCGATCCGTGAAGCGACCTGCCTTGCTTAGCAAGAAGAACAGGGACAGAGATGGAGATGGGGACATCGTCATGGATGAGAGTGCATTGCTGCGGCGGCTTTCTGAAGGCTCATCAAATGGGAGTATTTTCCCGGCTGTCCAGCTCGGCGATGTGGAACTCGACACGAGCTGGTTGGATGACGAGAACATGGATCTGATTGCTAGAACGGTTGAGGAGTTTCGTGGCCAGAGACTGAGCATGGTGCAGAGCTTGAGACAGTTCGTCCTCTGTTATGAAACTGTGCTGGAGTGGATCGCCCGGGTTGATGAGTATGGCAGTGGTGCTGCTGGTGCGTTGCTGAAGGGCAGCAGGGGAAGGAGCGGAAGTCTTGCTCTTTAAATAAAGGCGCATTTGTCCTTTTCTTTTGGATGCGAGGGAAGTAATACGATAAGGGGCATGAACTGGAGGAAGATTTGTTTTGCGTGAGTAAGGGAAGGAAAGGGAAAGCATCATTATGACATGTTTTTTTTCGTGGTGTTGGGGGGAAAATCATTATCCCGTTCGTTTTCTTCATTTCTTTTCGTTCTTACTTGTTTTTATATTCTCTCGTTTTGGTGTTGTTCTTTTGTTGTTTGATTAAAGGCTTTGCTGGTGCAACTGCATATATATATATATATATACACATCATACATGGATGGTCGGGCATGGGATGGAAATGGGGTGGGCGAAACAAACATACCCAGACATTGCATGGAAACCGGAGTTTCGTGTATGGTATTGCTTTCGTTTCTACTTTTCTTCTTCTTTTTTTAACTCTTTTGGTGAGGAAATTATGGTCGGTATTTGGTGGTATGACGATGACGGAAAGACAAGGGAAAGAAATTATTCTTATTAAGTGCATTATTACTATGTTTTTATTGCATGAAGGAAGACAAGAAGAAAGACAGGAAGATGTACAAAGACAGAAGAGTAGGTAGTTGTCCAGCATTAAAGAAGGAGTTACAGAATATTTTTTATATGAAGTATTTGATACATGACTGTGTTTTGTTGATGATGGGAGCGTGTTCGTATGTACATACATGCAGTGAGAACTGGAAAGGAAGTGAAGGGGGGAAAAGTGTGAACATGTAAAGCTACCTCAACTGCCTGTGTTTGATTGATCCTTAAATACGTCGTCAAACCCACCATTGTACACTTGTATTTTGCACCAGTACAGTACAGTACAGTATTGCATTGTCTCAAGATTGTAGATGACCTGTGCTCCTCTGTTTGTCCCATTACCGTGCTTTCTCAAAACACCAAGGTATACGGGTCCTGTTTCATCTAAAGGTTCGGTATGCCTACCTACCTACCTCTCCATCTATCTCTCTCTCTCTCTCTCTCTCTCTCTCTCTCAGACAGTGGGTGGACACCGAGCGAGAACCATCAGAGGAAGATGGACGTCGACTTTTGCGGAAAGGACTTTCCCTAAATACAAAAGTATTTTGTGAGCATTGTATGTGCATGACGTTACTTGGGGATTGTATATGATATAGCAGAATATCCAGACGATGAAGTATTCCGCCCATATCTAGAGGCGACCAAGTGAGTAGAGTAGGTACACTCCTGAGGGTTGGCTTGACCGCAGAAGATATCCAGAGCGAATAAGACGCCGAGCACAGTATTACGATCAGTTCAAACCAGAGCAGCAGCTTTGATCTATAATCATTCAACTTGGTCATTTTATTACCCACATGATTCGAGTATCATACATCACAGGCACATCAAAATTGTAGAACCTGTGTTCTGCACCAGTGCTTAAAGTCATTTTCTATTCCATTCCACGTGCCCAAACAACCACAGGATACAAAAAAACTAACGCCAGAGCTTGGCAAGAGAAACCTCCTTATCATCGTGCTTGTTGAGAATCTTGGCCGTGGCTAGCTCGAAATCCTCCTGCGTAACATGCACACGCCGCTCACGAAGCGCGTACATACCTGCTTCAGTGCACACGCCCTTGAGCTCGGCACCGGAGCATCCATTCATCTTCTCGGCAATCTTTGTAAGGTTGATACCACGGGTAAGGTTCATCTTTCGGCTGTGAATGCGGAGAATGTCGGCACGAGCCTCAACACTCGGAGGAGGGAACTCGATCTTGCGATCAATACGTCCTGGACGAAGCAGCGCAGGGTCGAGAATATCGAGACGATTCGTGGCCATAATAACTTTGATGTTCTTGGTGGGCTCGAAACCGTCGAGCTGGTTGAGAAGCTCCAACATGGTGCGCTGAACTTCTGAGTCGCCACCTGAGGAACCCTCAACACGGGACGAACCAATGGAATCGATTTCATCCATGAAGATGATGCTGGGCGCGTGCTCTCGTGCCATAATGAACAGCTCGCGCACCATGCGACTACCCTCACCGATATACTTTTGTACCAACTCGGAACCAGAGACACGGATGAACTTGCAGTCGGTATGATGCGCCACCGCTCGGGCCAATAATGTCTTGCCGGTACCAGGAGGACCGTAGAGCAGGACACCCTTTGGCTGTGCGATACCGAGGGACTCGAATAGTTCTGGGTGTTTAAGGCCGAGCTCGATGACTTCCTTGATCTCCTTGATTTGTTGATCCAAACCACCAATCATGTCGTAGGTACTGTCTGGAACCTTCTCGACCATCATGAGGGATACCAGTGGGTCAACGGATGAGGGGAGCATCTTTTCGAGTTTGTAAGAGTCCGACAGGAGCGTTACGCGCTTGCCTGGTGTGAGCTTGGCAATGTCGACCGAGTCGGCGATGTCGACGACTAGCAAACGAAAGGTGGCAGGTTAGCAATGCAGAAGGGCAGTGGATTTGCTTTCGAGATGGCATACCGTATTTGCCCTCGGGGTGTACCTTGACAAGAACTTTCTTGGTACCCATCACCTTCACAACTTCGCCGACATATGAACCAGGCTGCTGCAACAGGCCCAATTCTTCTCTAAGAAGGCGTACTCGAGAATTGTAGTCATTGCGCTGAGCTTCGAGACGACGGAGAACGGCTTGACCCTTGAGGATCTCGAGTTGCATCGCCTCGATCTTGTTGTGATAGTAGTTGTCGAGCGCCATGGTGACGGGGGGTGGTGGATGTGGATGGCGGGGTGTGGTGTTTGGGAGGTGAATCGTTGATTGACACTTTGGCCGCCTTGGAGTTTAGGGATAATGGATGATAACTGCAGCGCTCAAATGTTTTGATGCAGCTTGGTATTCGTCGAGATCCGAATGCGAGAGGGTGTTCTCGACGCTTCGCGGGTCAATACCAGGGACTGTTTGGGGGATGTTGATTTGGAATTTGGTTGCTCAGAAGCCAGCTGCACACGCCGCAGTGAAGGTCATGGAAGGCAGCTCAGGTCAACGCAATGCGCCGAGCTGCCAATGCCTGATGCCAAGACCATTTTAGCAGTGCTTTCTACGGTCTGTGCTTTCGAGAAAGGCGAGACACACGTGACTTACACGACGAGAGACCGTTCTCGCTCAGCTGCTTAAGTAATCCTGAAGTAAACTTTAGCAGTGGATTCGGGATGCCGGTGTGATGTCACCGCCAAGATATCAAGAACAGCACCCTTGTAACACTCAAATCAACATTCTGAAGGTTTTAAGCACTTTTTCTGCAACTTCTCGAGATTTCGACGCGAGTTACGTGCTGATATCAGATTGGTCGGCTGACTATTGCATTTTCGTACTCATCTTTCGCGATCTCAGGTCCCAGCGCCAATATCCGGAAATCAAGGCTGTCCCACGGAATGCAGATGCAGAGAAAAACGATAGGTGGGTGTGAACCCCACTTCTAAATCAACATCGACGTGCGCCCAGCGTTTAAGTATTCTGCTTATTAGATATTCATATATCTATGTCTGGTTGATATGATGAGTTGACTATCGAATCTATTCAGAAAAAGGAGACTCAGAAATGTGTGGATTCTCAAATTCCTATGTCGGTGTCGGGGCCATGCACGCATTCGTTGCATGTAGGTAGTTTGCAGAAGCTCCAGCGGTGTGATGCTACAACTGCCCAGTGTCTCCATGCTGGTATCCGCTAGGGTGCATGTGAGGTTCAATGTGACGCTTCTCTATAAATTATTTCGCAATGTGCGGCGTGTTCGGCGCAGCTGCTTATATGGAGAAACCCCGGCGTTGTAGATCTCCCGGCTTCTTCCATCGACCGTCATCTCAGAGACAGACAGAACTGGGGAAGATCGCATAAGGGCTGGGAGGATCAATTGATGGTTGCAATCGGAAAATGTGTTGGCGGCCCGTAAAAGGGCGAAGCCGTTCGATTTCAGGGTACCTCAGCTCAGGGAAGTGCCAGGCTCCTTGAGGCCACACCAACCCGGCATCGCCGCCAGTTGACCCCACGAGCTGCACCTTCTGGGCTTGGCGTCATTGCATGTCCCTGCTCAGGTTGGCACCTCCCGTGATGTTTCACTGTTTCACTACCCCAATTTTGCAGCTTCGCCCACTCCTTTCGGCTGGCACCGATTACACCATCTGGTCCTCATGATCCAAATTTGCTTTTTCATGTTTTGAGAGCTTCGGGTCGTCGGAAGGTGAACGCAAAATCTCTCTTTTGCTCTCCATTCCGTTTCTTTACCTTTGTTTTCTTCTGGTTCTTTTTTTTTCTCTTCGTCTCTCCTCGAGTTGTTTTACATCCAAGCACATCGTGTCTGTGTGGTTGTTTTTCCAGGTTAGCTTATCGCATGCATGTTGGATGCAGCCTGGGATTGGACCCCCCGCGATAGGTAGCTCTTGGAAGTCTTGACCTTCGACGGACGCCTACGGTGCTTCCCATTTCCCAGAAGAAAAGAAAGAAAAAAACACAGCATCTGCCCTTCCTTCGAAGATTACAAAAATTAACGTCCGATCATCAATACTATGCCCCGCTACTCGCAACAGCGACCTTATGCGACTGCCATGCGAAACGAATGTCCTGGTTTTTGGTGATCATTAAAATTACCCGATCCTCCAACCTCCTCCCGTGTGTCTCTGCCATCAGGCCACAGACAGCATTCGTCGACCTTCACCAAGAGATCCTTCGGTCGAATCCCATCTTACATATAAACAACAAGCCATTATATACTATACGCCTGTTTGGCCGTCTAATTATTCTGATTAAACGCTAATACCACCTCTACGCCCTTTTCCACCACTTCGAGATGGATCCCTCCTCACAACATACCGAGGCCTCCTCGTCCGACCCTTCACCGACCAGCACACGGCGCCCCTCGCGCTACGAGTCCATCACCGGTCAGGAAGACCGTCAAGAAGAGAATTTCCAAACGACGGATACTGTGCGGAGGAGACCAGACGGCGCACAAGGTGGGTTTCGTCGTCAATCCCCACATGACATGCTTGGCGATCCTTGCTAGGACACCCTTTGTTGATGTCTTGGGACCCCTCACGCAACCAGAGGTGTTGGATGATCTTGTCATGCTAACCTGAACACTCTTGATTGCAACAGCGCCGACGATACAAAGCCCGACTATGAGCTCTGCTGGGTTTGCGGATGCAAGTCAATCTGCAGCCGCCGAATACATTAATCCTCGAAATGTCCGATCTCCATTGTTAGGACCCGAGAGAGGTCGAGCGCGCGGCCCACGGAAACCCGCCATGCCGCGTCGCACATCATCCACCGCCCAAGCGCCACACCGAGGTGGTGTCTTCTCTGTCGATGACGGAATTGCAGAAGTCGAGGCAGATGCTGCAGAGCGCCAACAGAGCTATGTTACTTCAATACGGAGACGGACCCTTGCTCCACCAGCGCTATCGCGCGTTCAGTCCCGCGACGATGCTGCGCCTGGATCTGTAACTGAGTGGCCTGAGGATCAAGATGTTCAGGTCGACGCTACCACCTTAGACGACAATGTTCCCGAGGCAGTGGATGAGCAAACCGAGGAAGAGACACCCGTCGAAGACGACGGCGACATCAGCGATGCAGAGAGCTTTACACTCAAGGACCGCCAACAGGCCATCAATCAGACACATCCCTTCGGTATCCGGTTGTGGAAGCCAGCGTTGTACAAGAAGGACCGCTCGGTGCAAAAGAACGCAGAGGCAGACGTTCATTCGTCGCCAGGTGGCCATGTTAGCAACTGGCTATTGTTCTTCAACATCATTTGGACCCTTGTTTTCGGCTGGTGGATGGCTCTGATCGCGTTTGTCGGAGCCCTCATTTGCTACTGTTTTGCTGCGGCGCCTAGCGGGCGAGAATATGGCCGCGTATTGTGGGGCCTGGCTGGGTATCTATTCTACCCCTTTGGAAAGTTTGTTCGCCTTGAACAGCAAGAGGCATACCTCGATGAGGATCAGGGCGAGGGCAGGAGCATCGGCGAATACGAACAGTGGCAGAGCGGGGACCTCGAGTATGGCCGCCTCTTTTTCGGACCGGAGAGCAGCCGTTCCATCATCGGGAGGTCGCGGAGGAGTCTCGACTCGGAGCCTGATGAGACCGAGAGCCTACTCGGAAGGGGACGCAGACGGGTATCCGACCCTGATCTTCCCCGGATGAAGCGAAGGTTGTTTGGGCGAGGCGAGTGGAATATTGGAAGAGTCATCTTCTTCCTCTTTTTCTACTTCCTGATCACGCCCTCTCTGTTTGTGGTTTCAGCCATCTGCTGGTTCCTGGTCTTCTGGATTCCCATGGGCAAAGTCACGATGCTTTTGTTCTCCCATCTCCGACGCCACCCACTCGCCCTATCCTTCGAGTCTGATATCTCCTCAGCCCGAGCTCCTCAATTACCGCAG
Organism: Cladorrhinum sp. PSN259; assembly: GCA_033725935.1. Lineage (NCBI taxonomy): Eukaryota > Fungi > Ascomycota > Sordariomycetes > Sordariales > Podosporaceae > Cladorrhinum > Cladorrhinum sp. PSN259. The sequence continues at coordinate 129,105 of MU867126.1, forward strand.
TCTTCCATTCTGGTCTGCACCTATCGAGCTGTGGGCCTCAAGTACTGGAAGTACACCATTGACGGAACCAACATCTTCTTGATCAACCTAATGGCTATCGTGGGTTTTGTCATATTTGACTGGATTGTTCTGGACAGCATACTGCACGTCGAAAACTGGTTGACATCCCCCGCCTTCCTATTTGTTTCCGGCCTCTTGTCCATCATCCCGCTGGCTTATTTTATCGGTCAAGCCGTTGCATCTATCTCTGCGCAGTCATCCATGGGCTTTGGTGCTGCCATCAACGCCTTCTTTTCCACCATCGTCGAGGTCTTTCTTTACTGCGTCGCGCTCCAGCAAGGCAAGGCGCAACTAGTGGAAGGCAGTATTGTCGGCAGCATCTTTGCCGGTATCCTTTTTCTTCCCGGATTGTCGATGTGCTGTGGAGCTATCAAGCGTAAGACTCAACGCTTCAACTCCAAGTCGGCTGGTGTGACTTCTACCATGCTCCTTTTTGCTGTTATCGGAGCGTTTAGCCCGACGCTCTTTTACCAGATCTATGGAACGCATGAGCTTAGCTGTCAAGACTGCATCAACTTTGACAAGCCAGCTCGTGGAGGAGGAGGAGGAGCTCTTCGAGATTGCCGTCGCTGCTACTTCTCCCAGACACCAGCAATAAACGACCGCTTTTACCTACAGGCAGTTCGCCCTTATTGCTACCTTGCTGCTGGTACCTTGTTCCTGTCTTACGGCATCGGTCTTTGGTTCACCCTCCGCACACATGCTGCCGTCATCTGGAACACCGATTCCGACGAGAAGAAGCACGAAGACCACACCACTGCGCACAGCGCGGCTCGTCCTTCTGCAGTTGTGGATGCCACCGGTGTCGACATCCGCGACTCACATCTTTACAAGCGTATTCTCGGCCAGTCTCTTCACCAAGTTAGCCACTTCCCCAAACCTAACGAACAGTCACGTAACAACTCGGGCGTCCCCGCCACGGCAGGTAAACCTAATGGTACTCCTCACGTTGTGCCGCCCAAGTCCACTAGTTATGGAACCGAGAATCTCACCACCATCACAATTCCGGGATTCAGCGATGCTGAGAATAATAATCTAGTTCACCAAGTGGCAGAAATTGCTGCGACGGCCGCGACCGTTGCTGCGAGAAATGTGCATAAACAAAGACAGCCCTCTGCATACGGGGGCTCGGTTCACTCGGGGGTGGCCCATCAATCTGCCCCTGGGAGCCGGGCTGGCCCAATCCGGACAGCCACCTTCCATGATGGAGAGGATGTTGGTGAGTCTGCTGGAGCTCAAGGTGGGCATGGTGGCCACGATGCACCGAATTGGAGTCGCCTGAAGAGTTCCGTTATCTTAATGGGCGCCACGGTTCTTTATGCCATCATTGCCGAGATTCTTGTCGACACTGTTGATGTCGTCCTTGAACACTTTGACATTGATGAGAAGTTCCTCGGTATTACCCTCTTTGCCCTGGTTCCAAACACCACAGAGTTCCTCAACGCCGTCTCATTCGCCATGAATGGAAACATTGCCCTGTCGATGGAAATCGGATCGGCGTACGCGCTTCAAGTCTGTCTACTGCAAATTCCGGCCCTCGTTCTCTTTTCGGCAGTCTACACCATCGATGTACCTCTCGACCAGATGGCACGCTATACATTCACTCTCCTGTTCCCCCAATGGGATATGGTGACGGTTATCCTTTGTGTGTTCTTGCTTAGCTACATGTACGGCGAAGGCAAGAGTAATTATTTCAAGGGCAGCATCTTGTTGCTCAGCTACCTTGTCGTCATCAGTGGCTATTATTTCAGCGGTTATATAACTAGTCTCGACGATCCCGGAAATGATGGTATCAGCCGATTCGATACGCTGAGTAATTCTGGGGAGTGGATGAGTTATGGTTTCAAGACGGTTGGAAGGAGTACTTCTGGTGCTGCGTTTTAAGCATCTCCTACCTCGCCTTTTTTTTTTTTTTTTTTTTTTTTTTGTGTCTGCGAAGCATTATAGTTTTTCATTTTACTCTCTCCTTTCGACTTTTTCTTTTTTTCCCTTTAGTATATCAACACTTGCCGGCGTGAGAGGCGTCTTTGTAGTTAATAGGGAGTGGGGGGGATTTTGGAGGTAGAACCACTTGTTTTTGTTTTTATGCGGATCACACACATTGTTTTTAAACACGGTTCGTGTTTTTTATTGTTTATGTTGGCGTGTCTCCTACATGTAATGAGTTTAGAAGCCATAGTGAGATGAGAGAAGATAAGATTAGATGGCCTAATGTCCAAGAATGATAAACGGAAGACGATGAGATTATGGTTACAAGGTACCTGGTGAAATTGAGTTGCGTAGGTTGTGTTGTGTATTTGTGCTTGATGTTTCCAGCGACCAACGTATCAGCTTATTCGCTTCTTTATTCCATTTATTCACGGAAGTAAATACACAAGAAAGATTGATGGATAGTTATCAGTCCTTCTAAGCAGTACGTAACGTGTTGGACGTAGTGTTGGGTAATTCTGTTGCTAATAAGGGGTTTCACTTTGTGGTGAGTGGTTGGCGATGACGGTCCTTGTCTGAACATGGTAGCAGTGTACGCGATTGGAAGCCGTTGGTTTTTTTTTGTTTTTTTTTTGGAGGGGGAGGTTTGGTTTTGGAGGGAATGGGAGGTGTAAATCTCATCGTTTGACAGAGAAGAAGAAGAAGAAGAGGAGGAAGCAAAAGAGGTATCGGGAGATGAGGAAATATGTTTCCAGGAGAGGAGGAGGTTGGTGGTTACGCAGAAGAAGATTAAAACGGCAAAACAGATGAGAATGGTTACGAGTATTTCTGGTATCCGAATGAGGTTGAAGGGGTTTTTATTTTTATTTTGGAAGATTGATAGATAGATAGGGGACGGCTTTGGAGGGAGGGTTAATATGAGGGTTTAATCTGTGGGCTGATGATGGTTGTAAACTTTTGTGGTAAGTTATATATGTACATGTTTTTTTATGTCTTGATTTTACTGAATTCGTTCTGGTTGATGAAGATGTACAAGGTAGATTTAAAAGTTACGCCATAGATTATGTGTTTCCCTTATTTTGGAGGGAATGAATAAAAAACAGAAAAGAATGGACAAAAAAAAAACATACAACACCAGGGATTCCTCAGTGGTCACCCACCTGGGTACTAGTCTGGCCCTCTTCAAGCTTATCTAGGGCAGAGCGGACGGGATGCCGAGTTCTCTTGAGGGTATGGTCGTATGTGATTGTCTTTGATGGTACGGGAGGTTTTATTTGGATGAATTTGTATTGGGAGTAAGGAGTTAAGGCGTGATAGGTCACGTGTTGCGAGGGAAGAGATGGGTGTTCTTCTGGATGGCTTCAAGGATGTGGTTTTTTGTTTCTTCGTTCAAGTTTTATTGTAAGAAGTGATCTTTCCCTTTTCCGGTTCTGCCTGATAACGCTTACTTTAAACAAGAAAAGAGTGATCTTTGTCGTTTTCCGCCATTTCAAAAAAGGCATGTGAGTGTGTACATGTATACATTAGCAATCCAAAGAAAGGAAAGGCAGACATGGATGTGACCTGCCACTTCGCTTGGTTCTTGAAAGTTAAACAAGAATCAGGCGAGGAGAAGTTTTGCAGATTGTATCTCGTTGGTATCAATTCTGGCATTTTATTCAGATCGTTTGGGCATGATGCTTTCACTGTTCGTTGTTCTTCTCAAGACAGAAAGGCAGGATCTCTCACAGTATATTCAAGTGATTCTGATCATGTGAAATTGTCTGAGCATTCCTTGTCTCTAGTGCTTGGATGTGATGTTTCTATTTCAAAGAATATCTTTCTGCAGAATCCACTCTCCCCTGGACGATTATTCCACAGAATAACTTCGGACATTTGGTCGCAGCAAAAAGTATGCCCGTGATCGACAAGAAGAATTTGTGTGATGCCGGGGTTTCCCAAACTGGTAAATGAACCAAGGGGTGGTATCTCCTAGGGTGGTAAGGTCTGGTTCTCGTTGAGTGGTTGCCGGTGACCGGTTTTAGGCAGAATAGAGAGAGGAATAGGATTTTCTTCCTTTTGCTACATACCCGGGTACTTGGACGGGTACGTTCCTTTTGATGATGAGGTGACATTGGATCTTTTTTTTTTTTTTTTTTTTTTTTTTGCCAGTGTGGGTGTGGACTTGATCATCTGTGGGTATGAAAATCTGTTTTTGGGTACCAACTTGTTTACTCACCGCTGGGCAAGACCCAACCTTGATTCAGAGAAATGAAGTGAGAATGATGGTGGTGCATCAGCTGCCCACTTAGGAAGGAGGGTCTCCTTGTTCGGTGTCAAGACGAGACAAGTCAATGACTCAATATGAGTGGTGGAAAAAATATATATTGTCTTTGGTCTTGGCAACTATAAAAGGAGTAAGTTGGGTGCTCGGCATAGATTTTCTAGCGGAGGGGCAGAGACACACACAATTTCAACTCGCAGCTGAAAGAAATCTACACACAATGTAAAATTTGCGTAAATCGCAATTTTAATGCTCTCTGAATTATTGATGGATTGAAAAAAATGATGAGATATGCTAGACTGTGACTAACTACAGTTTGATATATTTGGTATGAATAACAGGATCTCAAGGCCGAATGTTGGGAGGAGCAAATGAAGTAGTTTGAATGTACTGATGATTTGATTTTGACACCAAACACATGCGCAAAGGCTTGAACAATAAAAAATTGGGAATTTAGAACTGTCATGCCTTCTCTCAAACAGCCTCATCCCCTGTTGTAAAACATTCTACTACTCAAGACAAAAACGAAACAGGAGAATCAAATTAAGCCTTGATTGCCATCTCACCCATGGGCATGGCCTTGAGCCATCCATCGACGGGCTCGGGAGCCTGTTGCTTGATGGTGCAAGCGTTGTACTTCTCGGGAGCCTGGTAGGTGAGACCAGCGGCGGGGCAGTCCCTGTTGAGGTTGCAGCTCTTGTCCATGGCCTTCTGGAGAGTGTCACCTTGCCAGCCGAAGACGTAGTCACCGTGGGCGGCGGAGCCACTGAGAAAGAAAGAGTCAGCATATACAGCGTCAGAAAGATTACAGATGAGCCAAAAACATACCCAAGGTTCATGCTGTAGACAAAGGCAGGGCCGGAAGCGGGCCACAGGTTCTTGTCGCTGAAGTTGGTGACGTTCCACATGAGCTCGTACATGATCTGGGGAAGCTTGACGGGATGGGTGGATGGGCAAGAGCCGCCACCGTTGGCGCCGGAGCCGCCGCCGTAGGCAACGTGGGACTTGTGGTCGGGGCTGTCGAGGTTCTTGCCGTCCCAGCATGTGGGGAAGATGATGGTCTGGCGGATCATCTTGCACTTGGTATCCTGGGGGATGCCGACCGTGTCGGAGCCGGTGCAGGGAGCACCACCAATAAAGTTGTTGTCGCTGGTCGAGGTCCAGCAGCGATGGCAGATGTTGGACTTGGCGACCTTGCCGTCCTCGGTGTTGGCGGCGTTACCGGCAAGCATGCGGAAACCAGGCTTGAAGGCCGTGACCTTGCCGCTGGGGATGTAGTAGACGTCGAGACCGCCGTTGTTGACGAGCCGACCCTGAGGACCGCCGTTGCCGACCTGGGGGACGCGATGGTAGCTGCCGTTCTTGTGCTTGAAGAACATGACGGCAGTCCAGTAGTTGGACAGATCCTGGACGAAAGAGCAGGATGTGCAGGTTGAGCGGGAAGCGAGGTCGTACTCGACGGGGTTCATGGTGAGGTTGAACGAGTTACCACCGACGATCTGGTGAAGATGGGGGGTGTAGCGGACGCCGGGGTTGACGAGGGGATCAACACGGTCGACGACCAGCTGGGAGCAGGCGAACCGCAACATGTTTTGTGCTGCGGCGCTGTTGGCCAGAAGCGCAACGGCGACTGAAGTCCACATATGCATCTTGGGCTTTTGTTTTGGTTTGAACCCCTTTTTGTTGTGTTGTTGTTGTTGTTGTTGTTGCTGTTTGTTTTTCTCTCGTCGTGATCCGACTGAAAGACAGACCTGGGCTGGCTGACTCTTTTCGAGACTCGACCGAAGGAGGCGGAGGAGGACAAAGACTTGAAGCTTGACACTGGAACAAGAAACAGAAAGAGGAAGCTTTCATCGGGAGTCTAGGGAAGTCGAGGCCATCTTTATATGTTTCTTTCTTCTTTTTTCCTTTTTTCTGATCTTTGCCCCTTTTGACCTAGGTCAACCATATTTCCATGGCCCGCCTCAACCCGGTAGAGTCGTCTTCCAGGTGTTTTCAGGCTCCCGGCAAGTACTAACTGCCGATACTACAGAACTTGGTGGACTGCGTTCTGTCATTTGGGTATAATATGAGTGCGCTGCCGTATTCGTCGACAATTGCCGGAGCTCCGGAAGTTCTCAGTGGTTTGGTGTTTGGAATACCCATGTACAGCCATGGCTGGGCGCGTGTTCATAGGAAAGATGGCCACAGGTTGGTGGTATTGAGCCTCCCGGATAAAAGCAGACCATTAGATGGGAGGTCACGCTGCCTTGACACTCGCAGCCGCCCTCGCTTGAGTCTTGTGTACATTGTACATTAATCAAAAATGCAACCAAATAGAGTGTGACGTATGAAAAAGTCAGAGTCTATCTGTGTCTCCCCATGGGGTATCGATGCATTTTGATTTCTGGGGTGCGGGAGGAGCGTTTCCATTCGTCCACCCCCAGCCCCTGGTCGTGAGCCGCTTCGGGCCTTTCTGGCATTAAATGCAATCAACTTTGGAGATGAGCAACGGGCGGCAAGTGGCAACAGGGCAACCGAGAACCGACTCCCTCCTCTCCCATGGACACCCACCGACATCCATCACACCCTGGGGACCCACAAGCCACGTTCTTTTCCACCCTCCCTCCTCCAGCCCGTCACACAACCGCTGTTTCCCCAGATGCCGAACCATGTTCGGTCTTCGGATTATTCCGCTCGAATGCGAAGCTGATGAAGGATGACTCTGCATCCGGGAAGTGTAGTCCAAGACAAACTGCCGTTCCATGTCATCCCTCGCTGTCCAACAACCCCCTGACGCACTCTAGATGATTTCTCTAGATATTGTGCATAGACAGGATTTTCTCTCGTTGCTTCACAGGCAGGTCTAGATCACACATGTGAACCCGCAGCGGACGGCACAGAGTCCAAGAAAAATAATATGTTGTCCTGTCACCCACGTGGCACTTCGGGCCTAAAGGCCTAGTTGAGTGGGGTTTTGGACTGAAATGGAAAAGATGGCACGGCAGAATCCCACAGACTTGCATGTAAGTGAACTGAGAATTCTTTCGTACCCTTGAGCACGTGGCAGTGATGGTCAGCCCGGTTGATTTCCCTTGTGCTGGTTCTCAGCCGGTAGATGTTGGTTTGACTCAATGACGAAATCGTATCGCTCGATCCAAGACCATTAGAATGTTCAAGAGTGTCGAGAGAGTTCTTGTCGTTTCTTTCAATTTATTATTGTGCAACAGATTAAGGATGTTGTCCCTCTGAGGAATCATAATATGCGTATTTTTGGCAATGAGAAGAATGGAAAGTCGTAGAACCATCTGACTTTAATGATCAAACTATGGCATTCGCTTCATCTCAAGCTCGTAAAGCGATTGGAGTTTCACCGCCCAAAGACCCTCCCGACTCCGTCTCCGAGAGTCCGCCGGGGCCGAGAACTTGGCCAGCATGTCCGGGTCTCAGCACTCCTCCCCGAGGCCGGAGCTCTGGTTGCAGTCCAAGTGGGTCTTCGGTCTCACCTCCGAGTCATTTTTCACCACTCTCGCACTGATAGGAAACATTGAAACGTCAACAATCTAGGAACTCTAGGAAGGCATTGATGCTCCTATTATCTCAACCATGGACAGCCCACTCAGCCAAGAACTATCCACAGCCATCGACGCAGCCCGGCAAGCAGCTCTCATAAGTCGAACAGCCCTCTCCCAGGCGGAATCAGTCGCCAGCTCCGCCAACCGCCTGGTCAAAGACGACCTCAGCCCCGTGACCATCGCCGACTTTGCAATCCAGGCCCTGCTCACCAGCCGTCTAGGAGCCGCTTTTCCCCAGTACGGCTTCATAGGCGAGGAATCAGCCGACGACCTCCGCGAGAACCCAGCCCTCCTGGAGCGGGTCCTCTCAATCCTCAAGCTCTGTACTAGTTCCTCGGAAGAAGAAGAATGGACAGCATCCTCCCTCTGCGCCAAAATCGACTCGTGCACAAGCATAACCGAGCTGTCTCCAACCTCTGGCCGCGTCTGGATATTCGACCCGATAGACGGCACCAAGTCTTTTATCAAAAACCAGCAGTACGCAATCAACATCGCCCTGGTCGAGAACTCCCGCCAGGTCCTCAGCGTGGTGGCCTGCCCTCTGCTCGACATGAACGCTTCTTACCCGGTGACCGACGCCGACCTCGACCCGACCGGCAGGGGATCAATCCTGTTCGCCGTAAGGAACCACGGGAGCTACATCATCCCTCTTATCAATAATAATGATAATCATGCCCCCGATCAAGCAGCACCACCACCACGCAGACTCCCACCTGCAGACCCATCAACCCTCAAATCCGTCACCTGCTTCAACTCCCTGGACTCAGGCATCGACCCGATCCACTCTCTAATCTCTTCAAAACTCTCAATCCCCTTTCCGGGGTGTGACCTCCTCGGTTGGGTCCCCCGGTGGGCGGCACTAGCCATGGGACTAGGAAACACGACAATCTGGGTGTACAAGAGCCGAGACCGCGCGGCCAAGATCTGGGACCACGCGGGGGCCATGCTGCTGTACGAGGAAGTAGGCGGCAAGATCACGGACGTGCACGGGAAGGAAATCGACCTGAGCTGCGGGAGGAAACTGAAAAACAACTTTGGTTTCGTGGCCGCTCCGAGGGAGGCGCACGATTTGGTATTAAAAGCTGTGCAGGATACGTTGAGGGAGCAAGGGAAGGAGGGGTTGTTGGTTTAGATTCCACGTACATGAATATATATATATATATATATATAAATACTTCACATGAGTAGCCAACATATGCAATGTTTAATAATTATATGAAAGAAAGCCGTTTTTATAGCATCGTAATAGTATCTCACCTGAAATATGTCGATACAGAAAACCCAAGAATCTTGAGGTCATCGTTGTTAATTCTGAGCGTTATCGTGCATAACCGGAAAAAAAAATAACCCGAATAATAATGAAATAATTATACACACTTTATCTGCACATGGCTCGATTGATCTTGAGGTCATAAATACACTCATAATCTGCGAGAAACAAGGGGGGAAAAAGGTTGAGCTACATGCAGACCACCTCACACATGACTATACGTACGGTACCGTACATACTCAGAATATCAGTCAAGACAAAAACTCAATTTCAGTAAAGCCCTCTTATGAACTAAACATCTAGTCCAAAATCATATACATGTAAACAGTCAAACAACGTCAAAATCCAAGCAAAAGTTTTAAGAAAACTATCTAGAAACAATGACAAAAGTCACAGAACCAAAATTTCTAAACTTTAAATAAAAAAAAATAAAAAAATCTCTTTCTTGGTTCTCATTGTTTCTCATCTCGGGTATCCAGTCACTACAGAAAAGAGAAAAATTTCGTCAATCATTTTCCCACTCTGCCACATAAAAAGTCGTTGTTGTTGTTGTTGAGTGGTACGTGTTGAGAAGAGCCCCTTTTGAGCCAAGGAAGCGCCGTGCTCTGCCGCTCTGCCGCTCTGCCGCTCCGCCATGTCACCCATCCATTCCATCCATAATATAACGGTCCTGCCATCTAGAAACTCATCATCTTCCCTGCCAGAGTGCGGGGGTGAGAGAGTTGGCGGTAATAACGCCAGAAGAAACCAAACAAACAGCGAACACGAAAGTCAAACATTGGGGGAATATTGCCAGTCTGGTCTCATAGAAACGTAAGCCAACCTTTCCAAAGTAGTCATCTAACCGGAGTTTAGCGTTGTAAATTGCGTACAGTATGTCGCGTTATGTCGTAAAGGTCCGTCTAAGGGGCTGCTGTGTCAAAGCAAACATGATATATATCAGATGAAAGGGCGATCAACACAACGTCAAACCATCAATCATAAACACGCAGTACTCAAAAACCAACTTGACAACAGAAAAACAAAACCCACAAGAATGGCAGAAAATATATTAAAATAGAGACAGAGATACTCGCAGTGCGACATTTAACAAACAATAAAAAAAGGACACAAAAGAAAAAAGGAAAAAGAAAAAAAAACCAATAGTAGTAAACCCAACAAAACAAATGCATCCCATTTGTATAATTTGAAACCAAGCTTGGGGCCAAACCAATCCAACAACAGCTTTTTGTATTTTCAACGGACAAGAGTATTATTCGTAGCACCAACCCCCGGGCTGTAAGTTGTTTGGGTCATGGTATAGTAGTATAGATCCTCTTCCAACCAGTGTGGGAATCAAGGGTGAAATGGGTGGCCCAACAAAAGTGAGTAGTGCCGTCTATTAGATGATTTTCGTTCCCATAAATATCTTTTTCTCTCTCACTCACACACGCTCCCACTTCTCCAAAAAAGAAAAAAACTCTGGCCAAGAAACTGTTATGACCGGGGAGGAGCGAGAGGTGCTTGTCATCCAGTGTTCTAGGACGTGACATCGTAACACCATAACATTCATTCGTAAAAGCCTGGTATTTTGTTGGCCACACAAACCTCGTCGCATCATCGAGAGGCTCAAAGGGGAGAAGAAGCGAGAACAAAGCCAAAGCAGCCGAGACAATCCAACCGAATCCTTTTTTTTTTTTTTACTGTCCGTTGTCTCCGAAGCCGCCAAGCCGAGATTTATCCCTGGATGTCGACCAGGTTCAAGGCGTAAAAAATGGTTGCCCAAGTGTAGAAAGCCCTTTGTATACCCAACTTTGTTTCATCTCTCCGTTTCGTTTATTGTTTGCTTCGCATTCGGTTCGTCGTCATCATCGAAAAATGGTATATATATCACAAAGGTCCGAGGGAGTGGCGCAAGGTTGGTTTTTTATCGGTCGACAGACAGGATTCTTTGAACCGTGAATCAGGCTCAAGGTAGCAAAAAACAAGGGGAGTCGGAAGGAAACAGGTGAGTCGATCTCTGTTAAACCCCAAAATATTACAAGGTGCGTATGTTCGGCAGGGATGAGGAATGACAGATAGAGAATCTTGATGCCCGGAGGATGTCTGGCTCGTTTATGGCCTGCGCGCATTCAGACAGGGGGGTGCCGGCCATTGAACTCGACAAGGAGGCATTGCGCGATGGCGACAGATGCGAAGGACGCCGGAAAGAAAGACAAAGAACTCGCGGCGAAGAATGAGCAGGATTCTAGTCTTACTGGAACCTCGACGACGCAGAGGATGTTGCTCCACGAACCGCAGCGTCGGATGAGTCTAGAGTATTCGTAAGTCGACCATCCAACTTTAATTGTATGAGGATTCCATTTGCATACCACTTCCGCGCTGCATGTGGCCGTTAGTTCGGGTCCGGCTTGTGAATCCCATGCCTTCGTTCCAGTCGCTGTTGGGTCCCAGGGGCTGGCGCTCAGGGACGCTGCGAGTGCTGTTACCGTTCAGTCCGGGCCGCTGGCTACCAATGGCACCGGGGGCCTCTCTCTGACGCAGGCGATTGCCGTTGAAAGGCTCGCTCAGAGTCATGGAGCCGAGGTCCTGGATCAGCATAGATGCGTCATTGTTCGAGCTGGTGCCTGGAGTAGTTGGTGTCGTCATTGAGCTAGTATGTCCGGTAACATTGCCACTGTACTCTCCATACTGGGCCACATTGGCGGCATGGGTGCTGCCTGGAAATCCAGAAGATGACAGGGAAGGGCTGGGCGTGTACGAGCGCAGATCCGCGAAGGACTTGACACCACGCAGGGCGTTGAGACCGCCATCAGGGCTGTCGGGAAGCTCCAGAGTCGGGCCGTGTCGAGCCGACCTACCGAGAGTGGCATACTGGCCGGGGACGCTGGTGCGAGTCTCGGCGAAGTCAATAGTAGCTGCACGGCTCAAGCCTCTCCGGTGAGCATCGGCAGAGACACCGGGAGCCAGGTGCTGCAAGGTCTGCTGAGCACTGACGGCAGATTCCTTGAGAACGTGAATCTGCCTGTCTGTTCCCTCGCCAACGGAGTGATGTTCCAGACCCATGTTGTGTGCCAGAATGTGAACAGTACGGCGCTGCGTTGGAGCGATGGTGCTGGGGAAGATGATGATCTCACGCTTCGGGTCGTTCTTGAAGAGGGTCAGTTCCGTGTAAAAGCTCAGAGTGTCTGGGTTGTTGAGATCAACGTCCCCTGCCAGGGTTACCGGGTTAGTGGGCGCCGAGTTTAGCTTCATTGTTGATTTTGTCGAGGACTTACGCAGCGGCGAGCCGCGGGATCGAGTGCTGTGTGCGGCATTCAGCGAATGCATGGACGACTGGGAGTGGAGCGTGATGGGTTGGTGCTGTTCCTCCAGCTGGCCCCTCTTCTCCCTCTTTTCACGTTCAATCCGCTCTCTCTCGTGCTCTGGGAGCATCTTCTTATACTCGACCCTCAACTTCCTTCCCTGAACCTCATACCCATTGAGTTGCTCTATCACTGTCTGCGTGTCGATCGGGCTCTGGAAGTTGGCGAATGCGAGACCCCGGAAGATGCCATTGTCAAAGTGATAGTTAAAGGCATAGGGCTGTGGCAGGCCCAGCTCCGACATGATTGTGGTGAGCATCTCCTTGCGTACATTAAAGGGGATGTTCTTGATGACGATTGCCGTGGGGATCAAATCGCTGCCGAGGGACTTCGCATCGTGCCGAGGGTCGTACATGTTCTGATACCCCTGGCGGTCTGCCCCAAAGCCGCCGTCACCGCCATTCATCATGCCCAGCTGATTGTAATTGATCACGGACGAGTATTGGGTCGAAGGGGTGTTGAGTGCCTGACTTCCCAATCCGGAAGGATCGGACGTCAACCATTCCTACAGTAGCGAGTCAGTTGAAACAAATCCTCCTTCTGATGAGAACAGACGAGAAGGGTGAGAGAAAGAGCAAAAGAATAAGAAAAAAGAACGAACCGCAGGAATGACTGCTCTCCTCGCTCCAGGCCTAAGCCTGCTCTCACTCATAGCTCCATTCACCGTGTTGGCACCTCCGTTGTAGGCCCACGATCCCAGGTTGTTGTTCAGGTAACCATCCCCGCCGTAAGCCGGGTTGTGCTGTGTGCGGGCCGCATGTCTGAAGCTGGCATCAACCGTGTTGAATCGATCTGGATCATTCCCAGCCGAGTACTGGGCAGGAGATAATTGAGCGGCATTCTCCATCTGTCGCTGGGCTGGCCGAAGATTGGAAAAGCTGTGTGTGGTGAATGAGGTAAGTCTTGCTCCAGGAGACCTGTTGTTGCTGGGAGGTGCCATGGGGAAGCCTCCGCCGGACATGTACTGCTCCGGTTGAGAGTTCATGTTCGCGTTTTTGGCGTGCGCCGAAGTGGGAAGCTGGTGCTAGGGGTTCCAGCAAACCCGACTCGAGTGGTGCGTCTTTGCTCGAAGCAAGGTGGGGGACGCCGACGGAGTAGACTCGGATTCTCTCGATGGGTATCTGTCTAGTGTTTGATCGGGCCTCCTTTTTCTCTCACACGGTCGTCTCTTTTTCTTTTTCGCCTTCTTTTCCTTTCTTCTCTTCTCCTATTTCTTTCTCTTTTGATTTCTCACAAACCAAACTGCTCTTTGTCCCCTTTCCTGTGCTCGCCGGTGTCCGCTGGTCGAATGTAGGGACTGGGTATCAAAATACAACCTTGACCGTTTGTCACGGCAGGTGTGGCTTGTGTCGGGAGAGGGCCGAAGTCGAAGTCGAAATCGAAATCGAAATCGAAATATGCAAATTCTTTTCGTGGGGATCGAGGAAGCGCGATCTTTTTTCTAATATGTAGGTTCAAAACAAGAGAGAAAAAAGGGCTGCAGAAGGGTAGATGGGGAAAAATATTTTGAGGAGGAAACGCAGAAGCTCTCCACAGTGCGGCCAAATATCACCGGGGGGAGGGGAGCAACGGCGGAGACAAGGGGGAAAGGAAATGCACGGGGGAGGGGTGCGTGGTATGTCTCAACTCGGTAACGGCTCTTTCGTCTAGGCAGTGGTCAGGTAGGTCATTACTTCGTGAAATCGTCGACGGTGGATGAGCGAGAGATTGGGGTTGGATGATCCAACTGAAAGGGTGAAGGGGGACGTGGACGGAGAGGGGGGGAGAAGAAAGGCGATGCAAGCAGCCGAGATGGCAGGTGCAAATGCAAGTGCTTCAGGTGGTTGTCAGAAAAACTCAGAAAAGCAGCCCTGGAGCCCAGGCGTTGAATGGTGGATGATTGGACTGGAGACGGATAGCGGATAGATTTGGCAACGACGAATGGGCGGCCTGATCCTGGAGACCGTATTTTCTGTGAGGCCCCACAGGTCCCGGATCTTGGAAGTCTATCTTGAACACCGAGCTACACTTTTTGGGGAAAATTAAATGTACGGTAATCGTCCCAGACAACCTCCCGTTTTGTTTACATGTCATATTCTGTCTGAAACGCGATATGTTGTGGTGTTTTGACCGCCGTATTCATTCGATCTCTCCAGAAAAAAGGGAAGAGGCTAAAAAGGGTGAAAAAAGACAAGCAGCCCGTCCACCCGCCATTTCGTGTGGGATCCACCTTTCCCTAGGCGCTAAGTCGTCTGGAGCGGGACCTGGAAACCCAGCAACCCAGCTGTCCCGTCTGCAGCTCTGGCTCTTTTTGAAAAAGAAAGTTTTACAGACTCCAGAGACTCCATCGTGTCCATCTGATAAAACCCCAGAGCTATCTATCCATGAGTCGGTGTGTGGTGGCAACGGGTCCTGAAGCAGTCATTCATTGACTGATGAATGCCGTTTGCCGCCCACTGCCGCCGCCGTCCCATGATCCATTATTATTCCTTCCATTATTATCAGTCCCTATCGCGTGAAGCGCAGTCGGAACCAGAAAGAAGCACAAGCCACTGGATCATTTATCATTCATCACCACTGACCCATGATCCATTCGACATTGATAGCCTCCCCCCTTCCCCTTTTCCAAAGATATTCTAGCGCATCCGTTCCGGCGGGGCGCTGGAGTCGTCATCTCGGGAATCGTCCGCGGGTGCCCAAATGACCCTGAAACCCTGACCATTCCAGCAATTCCAACTCTTCCAGAAAACACGCGCAGCAGGGAACATCACATCACAGTGTATCCAGGGGACCGTCTATACTGTGCATGTCATTTGCTTGGCGTTCATCTCGCGCCGGGCTTCCTTCTCCTGAAAATGATTAATTAATACGACATCGTGATAGCATTTGTCTGCATAAAACTATGTACAAGTTGTGCATAATTTTTCTTGGGGTTCACTCGACAAGCCGACACCCTGTTGGATGAGGATCAATCATGGCTTCACAACATCTTTTGGACAACACAAAAGTTGAACTGAAGAATCAGATCGACGGCCGAGATCACGATCGCCGCACATGGTCGCATTGGGTCTGAGTTCGAGTAGATCGAAGAATATATTCCCTAGTCTGTTCTCCAAGTTCTGGCATATCATCAAGTACCCATACGTTTCTTTGATCATCGTCTCGCCATCAGGCAATGTCGAGTTTGCCTTTGAGCCTTTGTCCCCATCCCGTAAGAGAAACTTCAAAAACGAGATTTTGAAAGCTATTCACTATCCAAAAATAAACAAGAGATAAAGAGCCCTACAATCAAAGCCTATTGTTAACTTGAATCCTTCACTGCTTTGTG
Source organism: Cladorrhinum sp. PSN259 (assembly GCA_033725935.1). NCBI lineage: Eukaryota > Fungi > Ascomycota > Sordariomycetes > Sordariales > Podosporaceae > Cladorrhinum > Cladorrhinum sp. PSN259. The sequence goes on from MU867126.1 coordinate 144,832, forward strand.
GTTTCGACACCAACAAGAGAGTGAATAGTATATCATTTCTTCTGACCAGTTTTTCAAAGAAGACAATCCCCTTATTTAGTTGGACCTCGTGCTCATCAATCCCATTATCTGCCAAAGTCTTCACTCCAGACAGTTTCAAGAGGCCAACAAAGACTAGTAGTACCACTTTCATAACGTAACCATTAACACTAGCCAAGACATGCGACTGAGATGCGGCAAAAACATCAACAACATTTCATGCAACAAGATGTCTCCAATCGAACAACTCACCATCCCCATCCTCCCCTCAAGCCCCGTAACCTCAAAGAGACTCCCACCTCCTCCACCAACCTATCCCTGGAGCTGGCGTTGCCACAAATGCCGCAACGTCTACCGTCTCTCCGCAACCCGCCGCTGCCTCGAATGCGGCCACACCTTCTGCATTAAGATCCAGGGCGGTGACGGATCCTCCCTGCCAAAAAACAACACCAGAGGCAGAGTCACCAAGCGCTCTTCCAAAAGAGACCACAGAACCTGTTCAGCAGAATTCGACTACCTGGGGTGGCAAGCCTGGGGTACATACAGACGAATCAAGATCTCTTCTTCACCCCTAAACACGGAGACTTATGCCACTTTCCACCCAACCCCATACAAAGGCGCTTCTTACTCGCCACTCTCCCCGGCCACGGGCTCTCAAAGTAGAAGCCAACCTCTCTCAGAGACCTTCTACACCTGGGACCCCATCCCCAAAAGAGAAGCCAAAGAGGTATCCTTCTCCAAGGAACGACTCTTCGTCTCGGGGCGGTACGACTGCAGCATCCACTGCGACTACCCATCCGAGTGCAGACACTCGGTGTACAAAGCCTGGGCGGAGGGGAGAGCCCGCAGGAACGGTGACTCGGGGGAACTAGAAATGATTCGAGAAGAGCCTCCTCCTGAACATGATGATGGCCACAAGTCTCATTGCAAGCCTACCGTGACCTTCAAGACCATGTCTACCATTGAGGAGGAGGAGCCTCCAGAGGTGTCTCCCATCAGTCCAAGTGACACTGACAATCTCACTGCCATCACAATCAATCCAACAGCAGAGAAAAAGGAACAAGACCAAGAAGGAGAAGGAGCAGTAGAATGGACAAACATCAACGCCCTGATGGAGAAAACTAAACAGACGCTGGCCAGCATGGGCATATCTCTAAACATTGGTGGCGAGTTGAAGAGGATAGACTTGATAGATTAAATTACTGGGATTTTTATTTTGTTGATATTTCTTTTTGACTCGTAGCCTTAATAGATATGATTTTCTTCAAAATTTTGATGTTTTCTTGACACAGAATTTTTTTTTTTTATAAAAAAAACATTAATTTTTTGAACGCTAGTTTTCTACATTGTATGCATAGCTTCATTGACGCAATTTAAACATTTTCTCACGTATGGGGTCTTTTCCGTTTTCCACTAGACAAATGTCCCAGTGAAAGATGACTGTGAAAGATGACACACAGAGATAAAGTTGATGTTGTTATTTAATGCGGGCCAGCTGCTGGAAGTGAATTCTTTCCAGGAACGACCAATGGAGAGTACGGTTGTTGAATAAAAGACCACAACCGACCATGACAGTAAAGTGACAACATGTGATGAATGAAGCAGCTTCTCAATCAATTCTTCAAAGCCTTTCAGCCCCAATAAAATGTCTAGCTAACGCTTCGTCCATCCACGCCTTTTGCCCGTTATTGGCATGACAACCTTCAAAGCAAAATAATTGAGTAGTATGTTGTTACAAAGTCATAATCCCGCTGTGTAAGACTGTTGCTATATGCGAAACCTTACAGGAGCCGCAGCCAGCCTAGCACGCCTTTCATTCCGGAGGGATCTTTCCACCAGAACAACGTAGTCCCAGCCATGAAACCCGTGTTGGCCGATCGGGATTTAATACCACAAACGGAGGAGGCCGTTAAGGCATATAAGTGGCCGTCGCACAGTCTTTTCTGTTGCGATGGACTCAAACCAATGCCCACCGACCAAACCTCGATATCAAAAGGAAAATTAAGTCCAATGAGACAGCAATCGTCGCGTAGCAAACAGCAAACTCGCACCGCCAAACCAACCACCGCCCCTATTCAATATCGCCTGTACCCGAGAGGGGCCATTTTGACTTTTATAAATGTCGATGTTGTTGTGACGTACCCCTTGTCTTCCGAAATTCGAATGCCCACCAAGAAAAAAAAAATTCAGCCCAAGTGATCCAGTTTTCTGCCAACTCTTTACGCCTCGATGGCCTTGGCCTTCTTCTTCTGCTCCACCTTGAGAAGGAGAGCGCGGTTGATATGAGGAAGGACACCACCAAAGGCGATGGTGGCTCGGATCAGGGTGTCGAGTTCTTCATCACCACGAATGGCAAGCTGGAGATGGCGAGGAGTGATACGCTTGACCTTGAGATCCTTGGCGGCGTTCTGCAAGAAAGATGGGTTAGCTGTCGTTTATTGCAGGCAGATGAAGATCAATACTTACTCCTGCAAGCTCGAGGACTTCGGCAGTAAGGTATTCAAGAACGGCAGTAACGTAGACGGCTGCCTTGGCACCCACACGCATTTTGTTCTGCGTGTTTTGCTTGAGGAAGCGCTTAACACGACCGCAGGGGAACTGGTGCGCAAAGAGTTAGCGCGATGAAGATATCAAAGCTGGCCCCAAAAAAGACAAAGAAAAACACCCCGCGACGTCCAAAACGAAACCTGGATTCGGTAGCATTGGCGCCTGATCACAACACCAAACTGAGCGAGAGAGGATGTTGGGTCATCGGCGGTTGTTTGTGCGGTTGCCCGGAATAATCAATCGCAGGCGCAAATAATGCGCAACGAACCCCACAGCCAAACTCGTATCAAAGCATCGCGGAAGTGCAGGGTAACCGATATGAGGGTCGACAACATCAGAATTCCGGGGAATGCAGGCGAAACGCGTAACGGATATGGAGTCGGGGGGATCAGGTGGTGTCGATGCGGCCAAGGAAACCAGGGCAACAACATAAAGCAGAAAAAAAAGAGAAAAAATGAACGCGACATACCTGCAGACCAGCGCGCTGGGAGTGGCTTTGCTGCTTTTTGGGACCTTCAACACCAGAGGTCTTCCCGCCGGAGCTCTTGCCGCCTGAAGACTTGCCCTTTCCGCCGGCCATTATGATTGTGGTGCGAAGGTATTGGTGGTGATATTATAAAGGATGGGCGGGGTGGTTTGCGGATTGAAAATAGCGTCGCAAAAAATGGAACCAAGGAATATTTGACAGATAACAGCTATCAAATGAAGATGACGCGACGTTGGTTGGTTTGTGACCGAGTGGTGGAGTTGTGAAAATGATAGTGGACAAGTTTTGGCTCGCGACGGCGGGTGTTGACGAGTCAAAAATTCGGCAGGCTCGCTGATGATGCTTCGGATTGCTTGTGTTGTGTTTGCTGCTGCTGCTGTTGCCAGGAGCTCTTTCCCTCTGCTTCTGGCTTTGCACCGCGCCCCTCCCAAGCTAAGCGAGCTTTGTGCTGCTCTTCGCCCAGCGTGCACAATTTTGTAGGAGGCAGGGGGGAGGTTGGTACGATGCCAGCTGCTGGCGGTCCTTCGGAAGCTTGGCGGATTTGGGTGTACGGAGGTCGAAAGATGCAGGTGTGCAATTTGAGAGCGGATGCTGCGAATGCGAGCCTGCGAGCATCAAGGGGTGCTGCTGGGAGGCGGGGAGCGACACACTCTGTGCGCCGTCCGAGTCCAAAACCCCAACAACCGTTGCCCAACACATGCTCTGAGACCATCTCATGCCTTGATGAGATGTAGTCCCGCAAGTCAAGCTTGTACCGAGATGCCAAAAGGCAGCAGCTGTGGTTATCAGGGGCACAACATACCTCGACTTTCAGTGCTGTGTGTCGGCATCTTGCAGAGTCTTACAATACTGTGTCCAATGCCACACATCCAGCGCTCTCACGAGGGCTCAAAAAGGCCGAAAGTCTTTTGAAATAGGGCTAAAAGTATCATGTCGACGTCTTCACACCATTTCTGGACGTTGGTGTGGTGTTTGAATGAGAGCTCAAATTGTGTCTGAATGTCGATTTGGAGGACAATCTTCAACTTGGGAGGTCAACCATTCATGCCCCACTTCTCAGTGGTCCGGGCTGTGTGTGGGCGCGAGGTGGGCTCGTGGGTTTTGGAGTGTGGCGTTGTGAACCAGAGGTGGCTCAAGCTTCTTTGGTGCTACAGAATATTTTCTGACTGGCTCCAAAATGGACCTGGAGTCTCGCAGTGGGGACGCGGGTTCCCTCCTAGTCCGATATCGATAGCGCTTGTGCCTCGCCAACAGACACACACTGACATCATTTTAAGCTCCAAATAGATGGAGAGTTATTGGGGAACATTTGACAATTCTCACGCAACCGGGGGCACTGGACATTCCAGGTTTCCAGGTTGTTGAGCAGTTGTGTTCTGGATCTGCCTTCCGTTTCCTTAGGGCCATAGGGGAAACGATCACGCATGACCCGCCATTGGCGAACTCTATCTGGGACATGGACAAAGAGCACGGCTTGTGAGGGGAGAGAGAGATACGCTTTCGCGGCCTTGAGGTTCCCCTCCAATTTTCCATCTCTCTTCAACACGAGAAGAGATGATTGAAGTGGCTGGCGAAATATTGGGCGAGAACCCAAGGTACTGGACACATCCTTTTTTATTGACTGCTAACTGTTCTGTTTTACCGATGCGACCAACTGGATCAACTAGAGCGAGCACGCGCGCTTAGAAATCCGATGCGACGGAAGAAACCTGCAGGGGCAGACACACTGGACACTCTCACTGATGATGTCTCACATCAACGGTCATCGGTCATCGCATCTCTTCAACTGACTTCGCCGTTTGCTCCCAGTCTCTGTCCGCCAATATGCCTGGTACTGTTCACTAAATCATGTGCGAAGTTGCTGTGCTGATTGTTGGGCCTTTCTGCCTTGAGGACAACTTAATGCTGAGCCGACCCCCGCTTGAGACCGCCGTGGATGGCCCATCAAGGAAAACAAAACACACAAAAATCCGCAACTCGCCCCCGGTGACATGCCGTTTTTCCGCGATGACAACAGACAATGCTCATTCGGAAAGAAAATTCTAAAATTCGGCCCTCGAGCTGAAGCCCTTCAACTCCAGCTTTCCAAATTTCCCAGCCATCCAACATACAAATTGGCCAAAATGGCCTGTTCGATCCACACCTTTGGCGGAGCTGACACTGCCAAACGGCACAGCCTCGACAGACTTCTGAACAGCTCACAGGATCAACAAGGCAGAATCTCTTGGTGGTGCGGTGCTTGATCGCTCAAACAACCCTTGCTCGTCTAGGTTTCCAGTACCCGCCGAGCCCCTGGACATTTGCAGCCAAGGATCCCCGCATTTGTGCATTTTGTTTCTTTCCAAACAGTGAAGCCTGGACTTCTGGGTTTCTACGAGACCGTCGCACCGTCCCTGGGCCAAGAAATGCGGCCGACCGGACCTGGAGGCGGCGTGTCAGTCCCAGTGTCCCTCATCCTTCTCACAGTTCTCAGCGGCAGCCCACAACGGCCGCCCTGCCTTATTCCCATTGCAATGCATTGCACTTCGTCGCTTGCCAGAGACCATCCCCGAATCGGAGGCGGCTATTGCATGAACTGAAATAAGTCAAATGTTGTATAAACTTGAATCAGTGTTTCCCGAGCCGCTCCCGCGCGCCGTATTCTTTTGCCTTTATATACAAGATACCCCAATCTGCCACACCTCAGATCAGATTACACAATATTATTCACAGATTTCACTAAGCAATAAATTCACCACGACTACAAGGCTCGGGCGCCAACTCTTCCTCCACCATGGAGACCTCGAACCCAGCGGAGCCTACACCAGTGGCAACCAGCCCGGGGCTCGGTTCGAATACGTCGTCTACCATCCAGGAGCTGACGAAGCCTACCGAAACCGAGACGCCATCCGCAATGGGTGCCATTCAGGAGAACAAGCCGGCCGCTAGAGTTGGATTTCAGCATGCTCCTCTCCCATTCCGTGGATTGAAGGAGTCCGTGACTGAGCCTCAACAAGAGAGATCAGAGGGTGAGTGGGCCAACAGTTTTGCAGAGCGCCGTTCATATACCGGATGGTCCATCGCTGCTGCTTCAACCTTCACCGAATGCACCGAGCCCGACCTCGAGAGTCCCGGTTTTGCTACCGACGACGCATACAACTCGGATTCTGAAGTCATCACGCCCGCTATATCTCGGACCTCAAGTATTCCTGTTCCAGTTCGCAGACAACAAAGCTTCTGCCCGCCTTCTCGAGTATCCTCATTCGCCTCTAGTGACCGATACGGGACATCCCCAGAGAGTAAAGGACCCGCACCAACTCTCCCCTGGCAACGTCGGCCGAGTGACATGGCATCATCTCCGAGAAGGTCAAGGCTTTCCAGCCTGAACATCTCCCAGCCTGGATCAGGGCTCGCTCGGGACTTTTCACACCCTTCACCAATTGCAGAGGACGCCAGGTCAGCACTCAACTCTGATGAGGAGCACGAAGAGGATGAGAGGAACAAGGCCGAACGCCTTCACGAGGACAAAGGCAAAGGAGTCGAAGGCGCCAGAGAGCCAGAGATCCTCAACCCAGTCCAAGAACACCAGACATTCCCTCAGTCAGAAGGCAACGATGACCAGTTCCATTCGTCAGAAGGTGCCCATACGCCAGATTCAATGAGCGAGGCAGGAGAGTTGTCGAGTCACAGACCGGATGATGGTTTGGTGCAAGATATGTCTGACAAGGTGCTTAAGCACATGTTTGGGATTGAGCTTGGCGACCTTCCCCAAGGAATGGCCTCAGCGGCATACGAGTCCATCAGCTACTGCCTTGAAGAGCTTTCTCACATTATCACCCCGGCCAGCCCCAATAATTCGAGTCCATCCTTCAACCACGCAGGACGCGAAACCGGCTCCTTCAATCATAACATCTCGATCCAGCCCGCCGGCGGCGATGGTAGTCCAGGGTCTGGCGGAATGGGGGGAGCAAGCCCTGGTGGAGACAACAGGAAAGGACGTCCCAGGAAGCGGCCCGCTGATGGAAACGAAAGGGATGACGACGAAGATGACAACGGGGACGGAGATGATGGGTATAGACAGCCGGGCGGGAAGCGACAAAAGGGCGAGCCTCGACTCAGCTGTCCATTCCGCAAACGAAATCCCATCAGGTTTAATGTTCGGGAGTTCACCAGCTGTGCGACACAAGATTTTCCGGATATGCCACAGCTCAAGCGTCACATCAAAACCATACATGGGAAGAAAGCTGTTGCACAGCTGCAATGCCCCCGTTGCAAGCAGACTTTTGAGAGTCACGAGGCCTTGCATGAGCATTCTACCCGTCCGCTCGAATTCATGTGTACTGCCCAGGATGAGCGCCAAAACAGCAATCCCGAAGACGGAATCACGAGCCAGATTGAGGACTTGCTCAACGGACGCAAGGCAAACAGCAAGGTTGACAACTGGGAAGCTCTTTGGCACGTCCTATTCCCCAATGACTCCTCCGACGTCGTTCCCTCTCCCGAGTTTATTCCCCCAACAGAATTGGACGAGGTTCATCAAGAGTTCATGATGTCCCTCGGTTCACTGAAGGGCCAACTCGGGCAAAGCTTCGACGAGCTGAAGAAGAAGATGATGAAACCAGACAGGGAGGAAGCAATAATGGGCATGCTTTATATCTTTCAGCGGTACACTGATTTTGTCTTTGACAAATCGAGGTCGAATACAGCTTCGGCTAGCTGCAGAAGAAAGACGCGTAACCATCACAACTTGAAGCCTGGCCCTCAACACTCCAGGCGAGGCAGCGCGACGCGGTCAGTCCATCGGATCCAGAGTGCTGAGAGCATGGCCTACCACTACGACCAGAGCGGCAATCCGTCCTCGATGGGAACTCCCGAAAGTAGCAACCAACTCTCCCGGCCGCCACCTATCCAGACAAATACTCCGTCGCCAGGCTACCACGGATCCATGAACGCATCGCCGGGAGGTTTCCCAAGTGCAATCAGCACAAATGCCCTTAGTCCAGATGCTCTGACAACACCGATTAATCCCCTCACAGGGCAACCGCACTTCCCCGTCACCATTGCTCCTCCAGCCGAAGGCGTAATGCCTGTGCCGAGTCATCTCGGTAGTCCCATGCACCCGCAGAATCCGAACCACCGGCGGATACCCACCGGCGACTCGGGAGTGAGTCTCGGGCAAGGGGGGCTTATGATGTCTCCAAACGCCGGCGCGGCGCCACCAAATGCCATGTTTGGCACTCTTCCGGTCAGGCAACAAGGCCTCAGGGCCAACTACCAGCCAAGTTCAGCTGGGGCGAGCCCGATCAACTACCAGCCGAGTTCGACAGGCACAAGCCCGATAAACAACAATATGGCTTTTTTTGGCGGCGCCCAACAAGATATGCACATGGCACAGCCTCAGATGGCGATGCCAGGGCAACATCAGATGAGACCTCAACAGAATTTGACGGTCCAACAGTTGAGACGGCTGCATGTAGAGCAACAGAGGCTCGAGCAGCTCCGGCAGCAGCAGCAGCAGCAGCAGCAAATGCAACAACTTGAATACGAACAGCAATTGCAGATGCCAGTAGATTTTGCAAAGGAGCCCTGGAGTACTCTGATACAGAATCTGCCCGCTCAGCCAGCTCTGGGAGGGCATCAAGAGTTCACATTTCAGCTACAACCTGAAGTGAGGGTACAGCCACCGCCGAATCCAGCTTCTCGATTGAACTCTGATCACTCTCCACGGCCCGAGAACAGGGATGGGTTTCTTGGATGATTTGAAGTGTATTTGTTTGTAGAAAAGCTATTGCTATGTAGACGGCGTCGGATCATTGTTTTTTTTTTTTTGCCGGGGGGGGGGGGGGGTTGGCTCGCATTTATTCGGACCTTTTTTGGGTTGTGCGTTGGTTTGTTGAGTTCTCTCTGCTTGTTTTACGCTCGATTTTCTTCTATTTTCTTCTATTTTCTTTTCTTCTTTTTTTCTTTTTTTCTCCCCTTCGTGCTCGGTATATACAAGCGAGAAACAATTGGCAGTTATGATACCAAGGCAATAGCAGATATGATATTTGACATGAAAGAACTCACCTCCAAACGTTGTTGTAATGTGATTGGTTTTCGGCAGCTGTGAGCAGCTGGCCGGATAGATCCGGGACGATGCCATTCATCATCCGAAGAGCGAGGTTTGCGGGGCGGGAACGGCTGAATCGTTTTCTGACGGCTGAAAATGTCTCGTCAAAATACCGCGCAGTGTTTTTCTTTTGATGAAGCAAAAATATCAAGATCTCACCTGGGCAGGAATCTAATGCAGGTCCCATGGAGAGTTCCAAGTTTCCTTTAAATATTCTGATCAATGAGATTGAGAGATCTCGTTTGGCACATCACCCCACCTTCCATCTTTGGGTCTTCAGGAATATCTCACGTCACCATTTTACTCTAATAGGAAAGGGGAAAGGCGCAATGGTAAACCTGCCGCCTGCGAAAATCGATCGAACAAACTGCTCCAGATTCCAATCCATCCATGCTAATTTGTCCAACCCTGCCTTCTCTGCATGGCACGCACCCCGCCATCTTGTATTACATACCGTGCATTACTCCGTACCTGACCTGACATTTGCCACCTCCGCTTGATTGGGGATAATCCAGCAAACGCAGCATCCTGACAGCCCATTTTCGTATCCAAATTTAGGTACCTGACATCTCTCTCCACCCGACAACCAGAATGCCGGGAAAGCTTCTTATTTTACTCTCCCTTCATTAACTTCCACTCTCTTTCTTCACCAATCACCCCTGACAATTGAAGGTCACTGGCAGAAACACAAAGGGTGATGGCCGGCACTGAGACCGCCGACCCCGAGGTGGAGTCCGTACCTGGTGGGGAGACCGGCACTGTTGTACCTCAGCAAACAGCCACCAACACCACCACTTCAACAGCAGGAGATTCACCACCAGGAGGAGAAGGAGGGAACTTCATCATTCATGGTCTCATCGGCCTCCAACCAGGCGGATTTTCGGAAACAATTAGGAACTCAATCCAGGGCTCCATACTCCGGACCGCCGTCAGGGAGAAAGAAATAGAAGGCAAAGAAGATGCGCTCGAGGTGGTCAAGTCCAACTCCGCCCGGACCAGCATCAACAGCATCCACACCACAGAGTCCGACACAGAAGCAGAAGACGAGGTCAATCTCGACGACGAGGAGAAAAACAGCATCGCCCTCCACGGCCTTCGCAAACCCAGAATCCGCCCCGCTCACAACCTCCTCAACCTCCCTCCCGAGATCCTCTTACTCATCCTCGGCCACACACCCTTTGCAGACATCATTCGCCTGCGCCAGACATGCAAGTTCATACGAGCATTCGCTTCCCCTGCTCAGATCCGCACACTTTTAGGTCCAGAAGTTGTCAGCCAACAACTGCACAACCACTGCAAGACCTGCCTTTTATACGATCCTTTTGGGAGACAACTTCTACTTTCTCCCCTGTCAGAGCAGGGGGGTCACCCGCTATCGAACCAATGCCACGACTGTGCGCTGAGGCGAAACGACAGCCGGATTAAAGTAGGGAAGAAGGTTTGTCTGGCAGATCATGAGGCGGTCTGGGTTTGTCGGTGGTGCGGGTATCCAATCTCACAAGCGGCTGCATACGGACACGAGCAGTTTCATAGGGAGTGCTACAGGGGTTATAACGACGCCTTGTTTTTCTTTTTCGTGTTGGGGTTCTTGCAGCTGTTTTTGGGGATCGTGGCGGGCGCCTTGGCTTGGAAGTATTTCAGGAAGAACGTTCTGGTCTTTGCTCCTTCAGTGGCCTCGTTTGTGTTGCTCTGGCTTTGCCTGGGCTTCATCATCTTCAGGGGCAATCGAAGACGGACATACCACTGGACCTTTTCGCTTGAGCTGATTATTTTGGGACTTTGGATACTGCCGGTTTATTCTATTGCCTCCGAGATTGCTAAGCACCCTGAGGATGATGTGCCTAGGAGTACACAGGCTTCTTTGGCCATGTTTGGGTTGAATATGTGAGTTTGAACCACGTCTGATCTTGCTTCAAGAGAGATGATGCTAATTATCCTCACAGACTGTTCCGACTTCTCAACTTGTTGGGCAACGTTATTCTGGTATTCAAACCCGACCTGACCAGAAGACGTCGACCTGATGTGACGGCTGTCAAGAGAGCTTGGTACAAGGTGGTTTGCTCTCTCGTGTTCTGGACTTATCCACAGTCACTGGAACAAAAACACCCTCCGGATTATTTATGACTGGATAATTGTCCAAAGGCATCGTTTTTTTGTGTTTATTGTCAATTTTGGATCGCCCGCTCTTTGATGATTGAGAGATTCTCACCGTATCTAGCGGAATGGAGACGGTTGAATAGAAAGTACGTGAATATTTCTATTTTCTGATTTATTCATTCTTATTTGACATGCTGACACACGTAGATGTCGGGGTCTCCGCATGCATGCTTTCCTGTGAGGATAAATAGATTCCATAACGCATTCATTGCACACAGCGGTTCCAAACGATGTGGGGGTTTGGTTCAAAATCCCACCCATATATATATTCCCATCAATATTTTGCCTGCCGCTGCAACACTGCAACCCCCTTTCTGCGAATTTCCCCGCATCTCGTGCCTATGGGATCCTCATTTACCCTCTCTCCACGTGCAGATGGACCGTTTACCCCTCTTCAAGACTCCAACCAACCCCACCTGATGACCCTTCAACCCAGACGGCCGGGCTTTGACAGGACTCGGATTGGAGGAAAGCTTAGGGGCAAATATGCAGTAGACAGCAAGCGGTTTGGATGAAATGGTAAATGCCGAATGGTGGGGACTACTGGATACATCCTTTTCCGCCGGTCTGCACCATAAACTTGAACCAAGTGGAGTTTGGGAAGGGGAGAGCCTGAAGAGGTCAGGATGGGAAACCCCGCACACTACTCCTGCTGTTCCTCTCTTTCCCGTCCCTCGTTTTTGCTTCATCAACGGTTGTCCCCCTCCTCCTTGACGGCCCGGTCCCCTTCTCTCTTTCCTTTTTTTCTTTCTTCTTATCTCACCCCTTTTCTTCTGCAACCCCACCCCCTTACCCCAAATAAACAAACAAACAACCAACAAAACAATGCCACCCTTCCGCGCCGAACACATGGGCTCGCTCCTGCGTCCTCAGGAGCTCCTCGACGTCCGCGAGGCCATCCGCGAGAAAGGACTCAGCGAGGAAGAAGCCAACTACGCAGCAATCGAGGAGAAAGCAGTCGGCCACGTGGTCAAGCTCCAACAGGACCTCGGCCTCAAGGCAGTCACGAGCGGCGAGTACAACCGCACCCGCTTCTGGGGACTCATGTGGGACGAATTCGAGGGCACCATCAGGCTCCAGGACGCCGAAGCTTCCATGTTCCGCCTTTACCACCCTGACGTTGTCAGTCTGATCGAGCAGGACCGCAAGGTCATGCCTGGCGATTCCGTCATTGCCGGCTCCAAGCTTTCTCACAGCCCCAAGAAGTCTGTGTCGAATTTGCACGAGCTTCGCTTGGTGCAAAAGTTTGTTCCGGAGAGCGAGTGGGGGAACATCAAGCTTACCATGATCACGCCCGCCTGGTTTCACATGAGGTACAAGCAGGGGAGGGCGTACACTAAGGAGGCGTACGGCAGTGATGCGGAGTACTTCAAGGACGTGGCCAAGGTTTATCAGGATGAGCTCGCCCAGCTTTACAAGGCCGGACTCAGGAACGTCCAGTTTGACGATCCGGGCCTGGCCTATTTCTGCTCCGACAAGTTCCGCCAGGGCTGGGAGGAGGACAAGGACAACATTGGAACCGTGGATGACTTGTTGGATGCTTACATTGGTCTTTACAATGATTCGATCAGCAAGCTGCCGTCTGATTTCCACACCGGCGTCCATCTCTGCAGGGGCAATTTCATTGGCGGGAGACACTTTGCCGAGGGCGCGTACGACATCATTGCGCAGAAGCTGTTTACGGACTTGAAGGTCAATACTTTTTATCTCGAGTATGATACTCAACGGGCTGGTGGTTTTGAGCCGCTCAAGTACCTGCCCAAGGATAAGCACGTGGTTATTGGCGCGATTAGCACCAAGCTTAGGGAGTTGGAGGATAAGGAGGAGGTGAAGGCTAGGATATACAAGGCTGCTGATTTTGTGGCCGAGGGAAGCGGGCAGACGCGGGAGGAGGCGCTCAAGAGGATTGCGATCAGTCCGCAGTGCGGGTTCAGCACGCACGAGAGCGGGTATCCGCTGACTGAGGAGGATGAGAAAAAGAAGTTGGCACTTGTGAGGCAGATTGCTGATGAGATTTGGGGGGAGCCATGAGTTGTCTCTTCCTTCCTCGAGTGGCTGGGTTCTTTTTTTCAACATTTTGGCGGGCGTGGAATTGTCATTGCATGGGTCAGGTACGGAAGGTAAAACATGGAATGATGGGATGGGATGGGGAGCATCGACTGGATATCAACTTCCAGCAGAGACTGAAAACAAAAGGCAGGGGCAGCCACACAGCAATGCAAAAATCATTTTTTTCTCTTTTTGAGTACCTAGGTACTTGCCGAATCGAGTGCCTGCTATTATTGGATCCCGTCAAGCATGGAAAGAATGAACCGAGTTCAATGTTTTACCAGGTCTCGACCTCTTCTGGAATTCTTCCATCTTTCTTCTTCCAACTTCCATTTTTTCAACATTAAACTTTCTTTGAAATACATTATTCACTTTCAAACAGTATTAAACACACACACACACACACACACACACACACAAACACGATAACCGGTATTTTAACTCTTCCTTCTCAACAGAATGTCTGAGATGGGGTCTCCGTGGATGAATACATCCACTGGTGACGGCGAGGAGGAACGCGCCCAGGCGGGGACCCCCGAGACGTTGGGGCATTCGCCGATCGTGATATCCGACAGTGACGACAACGATCCTGCGGTCGACTTACAGACTTCGGGGCATTCGCCAATCGTGATATCCGACGTGACGACAACCAGCCTGCGGCCAACTTGCAGACTTCCGGGCCTTCGCCGATTGTGATATCCGACAGTGATGACAACGAACCTGTGGCCAACTTACAGACTTTGGGATCTTTGCCCATTGTGATATCCGACAGTGACGACAACGAACCTGCTGCGGCCACTTCGAGTTTCATAAACATGGATCCAGATATCGCTATACCCAGAATCAAGGCTACCTCTTTACCTGTACCGCCCGGAGAGACGGATGACGAGCACTACCCGGTTCTTTGCCAATATTGTAAAAAAGAGTGGACGATCAAGTTCTGTGCATGTTGCTTATCGGCGCCTTACTGCAGCGTGACCTGCGCAAGGCGCGACTCCTTGGAATATGATCACCTGTTTATCTGCCAGGGATTCAAGAGCCACGCAGTACTTGACGCCATACCTAGCCCAATCAACTCGGAGGACGAGCTCAGTGACGCGGATGTGGACGATAGCGGGTTCGCCAGCGGGTCGCTAAGCAGCCCAGGTCCCAGCAAACAAACTACCAGAACGTTCAGCAACAAGCGTGCGCCCGACAGTGTTCTGGCCTTTCTGTTTGACACGGACCTGACGGAACCTGAATCCGCTCAGGTGTCGCTCTACTGGGTGTCACTCGACGACAGCGCCGAGGAGCTCTCTCTGGAAAGCTTGTCGGGGTTGAGATTGTCGGGCGCCAGAAAAGTCGCCCGAGTGACTGAAGAGTACGGCGCCCCTCAACACAGATGGCACCAAGGCTTCCCGGAAGGCCACCCGTACTACATGGACTACTACATCACAAGGCCCGATCTTCAGCGCAACAAGGAACTTTGTGAGGAATTTAGACCAAAACTGGTGTCTTCGGCGGACGACTTGGGCGACGTTTTTGCCAAGAAGCTGCTTAGCCCCAACCGATCCATTGAATACTTCTCTCGCCATACCTCTCACCCGGTTTGGAGGGGCCCCGTCTTGTGTCTTGCGGTGAGCAACGTCCACGAACTGGAGGAGAAGGGGAGGTACGGGCATGTCCAGCCGCGAAACTTTCAGGATGCCATCGAGTTTTTTCGCAAAGGGCCGGGGGAAGAAATTGATGATGTTGAATTCTCGGATCGGGGCAGTTCACCGAAGCAGCACGGCAGACCTGAAGCTCCTCCATCGCGCGAGGGCGGCCGGCCCGACTTGGTTTCACACCTTCTAGAGCAGGTGAAGGATGAGGATTGGCCGAAACCGACCGTATTGCCGACTTGTTAGTATAATCGGTTCGAGTACCTTGGCAGTGTTGTATCCAAGCGGTCTAATCCGCCCGGGCGTTTTGGGCTGGATTGGTGGTCCAACAGCAGTGCTTTGCTCGCACAGGCCAATGACTTTGATGGTGGTGAAGAGAGAGGTAAAGAGAAGGCGAAGAGGGAGGCGAAGAGGGAGGCGAAGAGGGAACTGGGGAGGAATCTGAAGAGATGACTGAGGAGGGAGCTGAGGACGTATCTGAAGGCACACAGTTGAATAATTGGCTCAAGGAATCTAATAAATGGTTGAAAAAGGATGTTGCTAAGGATAATAAGAAGGAAAGGATGGAAAAAGAAGCAAGGATGAAAGAGGGGGCTGAAGAGGAGGCTGAAGAGAAAGTTGAAGAGAGAGTTGAGAAGAGAGCTCAAAGGAGTGTTGAAGAGGAAGTTGAAGAGAGAGTTAAGAAGAGAGCTCGAAGGAGTATTGAAGAGGTTGAGCATGAATATGAGGCAGATGAAGAGCGGGATGAAGAGGGAGATGAAGGGGAAGTTGAGCAGGGTTATGACGGGGGAGATGAAAAGGGAGATGAAAAGCGAGATGAAAAGCGAGATGAAAAAAGAGATGAAGAGGGTGTTGAAGACGTAGATTATGACGCAGATGAAGAGCGGAATTCAGAGAGAAGTGGAGGGGACAGTGACAGTGGTATTGAATAGGCTGTTGATCTTAGTGGGAGGGTTCAATTGTTGCCAGCGTTATTGTAGGATTAGTCTTTGGTTGGTTAGTACTCAGCGAGTATATGATTGAAGCGAACTTCATGTTCTTCTACTGGTCGTTTAAAATCAATCTGGCGATCTGGTTGGTTACCTCGTGCATTCGCATATGCCTTGTATGTTGTTTGATCTGATGTATGAATCGGCCTAGTAAAGGGCTTGCCCCAAGTATACATACCGCCTACCTGCCCACTCACCTACCTGATCATTCACCTACCTGCCAAGTCATTGTCGAGCGTATGTATCGAGGCCCTGGGGAGGTTTGGGGGCCTCTGGGGTTTGCCCCCGTACAGTTTTCGCTTCATTTCTCTCCGCGTGCGCAGCAAGAATGAGCGCGGAGCGGGTATTATATTTCTTTGATGTTTACCTATGTGTCCTACTAGGTGTAGCTTGATTTGCTTTAGTTTTTTTGTGAATAGGTTTTCCCTTTTTTTCCAAAAAAAAAAAAAAAAAGGGAAAAAGGAACTGATCGATAGATACTATTCCCCTGTTTTTAGAATGAAAACGAGAAAAGCTTACATATAACATTGCTTAGTACCTACTATATCCTGAGTCCCTTATAATAAACATATGAAAGAAACACAAAACCTAATTTTATATAAAGGGGGTTTTGAATGATTCAGTATTTGCATCCCTAGAATAATCCTCCCTTATCTTAAGGGGGAATGATGGATAATAATAATAAAAAAAAGAAGAAAAAAAAACACATACAACACCAGGGATTCCTCAGTGGTCACCCACCTGGGTACTAGTCTGGCCCTCTTCAAGCTTATCTAAGGCAGAGCGGACGGGATGCCGAGTTCTCTTGAGGGTATGGTCGTATGTGATTGTTTTCTGTCTGCAAAAGAGATTGTATACCAAGTTTTCTGTCGCTGATTGACATTTTGTCTTGGAAGTTGACTGGGGTCTCTCCCGAGGTAAGATTTTGATTGATCGATCTGTTGGATTCGTCGCAAAGATCGAGGATGTCACGAAAATAAACCCAGTTAGCTGTAAAGCTAAGCAATTGGCCGCCACCATCAAGTAAAATCGTAAGAGGAAAAATAATGAGGTTGCTAATGGACCGTGACGATCATTCTCTCCTGTCCCTTCTTCCATTTATTGCTGATACGACAAACTATCAACCGGGATCACGGCCCGCCCTAGTTTCTGACACTGGACAAGACCGCAGTCATCCGTCCCCTTGCCGAGGCACTCCGGGTGGTCGGTGCAGTTCATTGGCAAGGTGGCGCTTCCCGTGGCTTTGAATGTGATCCTGTTATGACACAACGTCAGCAACCACAGTTTGACGGAAAAGGGAGGAAATAGGAACAGAGAAAAATACTTACGGGTGCGAGGCATCCAAGTCGCGACACGACCAAGTCGTCGTGATGGCAATCCTGTAACTCTTGACGTCGTACTGATACGTCACATTGATGCCTTTTATGTACTCGTCCTCGGGCTTCATCCTCCACGGCCACGGATAGCAAGCGTTCACGTCAGTATTCGTCAAGACCCTCCAGCCGTCGCAGTTGTAATTTATGGTCTCTGTCGCCTGGGCTACATAGAGTTCGAACCCCCAGTACGAGGACTTGTAATCCGGCGGCTGGTTGGTGTAGATGGAAGAGTCGAGCCTGTATGAGAAATCATGCAGCGTCCAGCCGGGAAAGTGGAACGAGGAAGCAGTGCAGCTCGGCGTGTCTAATCTGGAGTGGCTCAGCGCGTTAGCGGCAAGGTCAGTCTGGGTAGTGTTGTTGCTTGCGACTGTGAATTCCGGAGCAGTGCATGTCATCGACATCCGTGCAGTCATGAGTGAGCCTGTGCCTGTTCGCACGCAGTCCAGGGGCATTTCTGCTGTTCCGATTCCCTGAAACATGACCGGCGCAACTGAGGGGCGTGTCTCTCCCGGGTTTCCGTTCTTCTCACAGAACCAGACTTGATCGACCGAGAACGTTTTGTCAAGTTGATTGAAGAGGACCCGCGTCACGATTTTATATTCGGCCCGCTCGCGTGACGGATCCCTCGGGGTACGATCGCAGTCAGCCCACTTGAGGCCTATAGTCGAGTTTGCTAGAAAGTACCCAAGGTCGGCATCGGTGATGGAGCATGTCACGGTATAATTGTTTGCCGGATTCGTGAGGTTAAATCCCATGTATCCGGTGTAAAATGGAATAGATCCAAAGGTAATGATCCCTTGGTATGACGCGTCGTAACGAAAGTTGCTTACGGTCCAGGAGCTCTTCGGGGACGCCGCTAAACATCCTGGCGTATCCATGTTCGACGGCTTGCTAGTTGGAGGAGAGAAGTCAATTCGCACCGGGGAGAGAAGGGATCCGAATACCGTTCCGGGTCCCGACTTTTGACATATCATGTTGATGTCAGAGCCGGAAGGGCTGCAATCTCGTGCAACCGTTACGTTTGCGACTGCGTTGAACGTGATGCTGCGATTTGGGCTGACGTCGCTGCAGTTCCATGTCTGGTCAAGGTGCAGTTTGATGTTGTTGTCCGGTTCAACCGACCAGCGAAAGGATGTCTTGATATCATCCCTGTCAGGCAAGGCCGCCGACTCGCAGGTGTTTCTTTCTGTTACGCTAGAGCATCGTGTAGTATAGCCCGTGGCGTTGCTCTGCAAGAGAAAGCTCAGGCCATTGGGAGAATCCGAGGTGCCCAACTTGAAGTCCGAGATCTGCCAGGACGGGTTGCGGAGGGAAAGATCTGTACAGCGATCAGTGGACAAATCGGCCGCCCTGGTGATGCTCAGCAGGAAGAATGCGAGGAGAAGGGTAAGAGGACAAGTACGACTGGCGGGAGCCATTGCGACTGAGTTTTGGGAATACTTGTCCGGTTCCCTTACTGTGGCGGGGAGCTGTCTTTTACCTACATTGTTAAGCAGCTGCCCGCGTTTATACTCCGTAGGAACAGATTTAATCTCCGGGTAATGTCGAGCCAAATGGAAAATCCTACCTCTAAATTTGAACGCCCGGCAACAGCAGTTCAACAATATGGGGATTTGGTTGTCCAACTCAACATGGAAAACGATTCGAAACTAACACAGAGCGAGGTTCCAGAGTTGCCTTGAGTTCCCGCCTAGCTGGTAGCACGTTGTCCTATCCATCCACTCCATGGTTGGCCTCCTGACTGAGCCCTGAAGGCTGTCGGCTACATAGGCTGTGCTCCGATCTTGCTCTGAATCACATGCAGCTCATAAGAGTGTTTGACCACTCTCCTACTACATAGTCAGCATTGCTATCACGCCAGAGACACCGGAAAAGGTAGGTACTGACCTTTGAACAAACGTTAGCTGCGCTGCGGTCAGATGTTGGGAGCAGCTCTGCAGATTGGCAAATCCTGCAGCCGTCTCTTTCTCCATATACCACCACTTGATGTGAGTTCGACGGTACGTGGGTTCTCTAAAATGAAAGGACATGTATCCGCTCAGAAATATGGCAGCATCACGGTATGCATCCACCGCCGGTTTAATAACATTTCTTAGGTCATCATAATCCTGGTCTGCGACCTTTTCGAGATCATGTATCGATTCGTACAGCCGATCGAGATGCGAACATGTCTGTTCGAGCTGTTTGTTCTTGGCTTCAATCTCCTTTTCTGCGTTGCTGGTGGCAGCCAGGAGTGTCGCGAAAGTGAAAAAGACTCCGAGGGCGAAAGTCAGGAGGCCTGCGAGGTTGCCCGCCCAGGATAGAGGGCTGTCCCCGCCCTCAGGGCAGGCTCCAACTGTTGTGTTGTCCATGAGGATTCAGAAAGAGATAAGGTCAGGTTGCGGGCTTGAGAGAGTTTGTTGGAAACGGACGGATCATGTCGCATGGACCGCTGACGAGGGAATTGGTGGCCAATAAGGCTTGCCCGAAACGTAGGCCAAATAAAAATTGTTCCGACTGGTCAATCCTCAGGCTGCAGTCCGTGTGTACCCTTATCGACTTCCCCGCTTTTCTATGAACAGTGAGCACCAGACCCCGGGCCAGCCTTGCGTGTTGCACGCTACCTCCCACGAGTTCAAGATTGACAACTTCGACGACGTGATTGCCAATTCTAGGATCCTACCTGCATGTCGGTATGGCGTCCAAAGCCTATCCAGCTTCCCAAGTCGGGATAAAAGGGCACGTAGGTATATCATTTCACCGAACAGGCCGCGTCGACGACGCCGCCTTCGAAAGTATTCAGAAGACTCACTTGCCTAATCATGGTGAAAACACCGCATACACGCTCATGCCTGTCGCGAAAGATGATCTCGAGAGTGGGGATTTCTATCATCTCTACACCAAAGGTGAGCTTCGTCTCTATCACTTATTGGACTCAAAAAGGCCACTAAAAAATCTCGAATCAGCCGGGGAAGCAATGGCTATACGTGCCAAATTTCTGGAATCTGAGGGGCATAACCCAACAACATTCTGGCAACGTGCTTTCAAGCTCGAAATCGAGGTGCCCGGGGTCAATGTAGCTTCGCCCAACCTGAACCCGTCGCGAGAGCCTACACCTTTGGATAATCACTTTATAGTCTGCAACGAAGCAGTGTTGCGGACAGTGTGGGTCGACGGCCACACCGTGGGTATTGATAAAGAAGATTCCATATCCCGTCTAGTACGCCAGTTTGTGCTTATCAGAGCGGGAACAGTGTGGGCATTGAACCCTTATTACCAAGAATTTAGAATCAGTCACGATTGACACAAATCAATAGCCATGCCGTGTTCAAGCAGCTGGGTGCTCCAGACGCCTCTCCAGACTTCAAAATCCGCATCACACAGGGTTCCAAAAGGGTATATGTAAGTTACATGTGTTTGACACCCATCAAGACTCCGAGTCGTGGTCCAGATACTATGAGCTTGGGTTGACGCAACTACTACAAGCCAACCGACACCTTCCATTACCATGCAGGTCTCAGGTTAGGGGGTGAACTTGAAGGCTTCCCCAGCATGGACAGATGCCTGGATATGGCTCCGGGGGGGCTTATCAAGCAGAAAGCGGAAAAACCCAGGGGGCAGTACGACTGGGACTCGACTTCAGCGATTGAAATAACAGTCAGAATCCGGCCGTGGTCTCTCAAGGATCCCAAATTACCCGAGCTGCCGCCCAAGCCTAAAGCCATTGGGAAAGCCGTTGGTTGGAACCGAGGGACTGACAGTTCCCTCCGGTCAATTCCTGACAATGACGCCATCAGCCCCAGTCCTATACCTTTTCTTGATCCCCAAGACCAGGAGGTAACAGAGGAGCCAGACCCTCCTGGAGTCAGCCAGAACCACCGCAGGACAGGACGGCTTAGTGCAATTTTCAGAGGCTTTGGCCGGAGGACGACAAAACGATCAGGATCAGCAAGGACGGCGAACGCAGAAGCGGATCATCACAATTCTGGTAAGGAATTACGGGAGAGTAAACACGAGATATTTGGCTGGCGCTTCACCAAGCGAGCGGAGGAAGGGAGGAGGTAGAAGGATTTCAGGTCGAGTGCCTGATTCTCTGCGGATCAAAAGCCAGATTGGAAAGCTGCCACCGTAGTACAAGACGGTTTCGGGTTTGAGGAAGTGCTGGCGTGAGTGAGACAGAGGCATGATTCCAGTTGGGTTGACAGGCTCGGACAAACAACCTTGGTATTTCTTCCATATACTTTATTTTGTGTGTCTTTCCAATCATCAATCTCGTATTCTTCCACTCTCTTCCTTATGTATCTGTCGTCCCGACGGAAACCAACTTTTGCAGTGAGACTTTTGAGCCCACAGTGCGGATTTCATACTTTGCGGCCCAATGCGCCCCCCCATTCAACCAGCACCGTCTTGGCATCTGCGCCAAACGACGACAAGCAAAAATTGGGCAGGCTCATACCCCTCACTTTCAGGACAACAATGACAATGCAAGACGCAGGCATTACTGGGATAGAAAGTCTCGACCCATATCGCCGCTGTTACTGTGGTAAAGTGTATCAAACCCTTGCGTCACTTATGCGACATTCACGGACTTGCCCTGCACTTACCGAGGATTGCAAGGCAGTACTTTGTGTCCTCTCGTGCCTCGAACCGCGGCCGGTTCCCGCAGATTTACTCTATCGTGCATTGCGTCCATTCCGGACTTGGAATGAGAATGGGAACGAGTCCCGCGACCGTCTAGCAGGGTCGGAACCCGTGTTCAGCACGTTTGAACGGCTAGACCGAGCCGTCCAGGTGGCATGCGCAATCCCAGCAGTCCAGCCGACCGATAGTGCCATTGTGCCTGACACGGATGGTTACCCTTGGTGGGCCGATCGGGACCTTGCTATCGAGGCACAGTGCCGAATCTTCATTCACAATGAACTCATTCAACGAGATCAGGAGCAGCTTCTGCGCTGGCGGCTGGAAACCTTGAGAGTTGTGTTACACGCCTTCCCGCACCAGGATCTTGACACACAGTACGAACACTTGAAAACACCCCTCGACCTGACTTGGTGTTGCTAATAGCATAGATAGATTCATTGAAAGAGGGCAGGCTTTTTTCCCCTTTGTGCTTCCGGCACTCCGAGAAATTCCAGCCGAGGCCCTACACCCACGCGAGATTGAAAGGGCAGTCTATGTGTGCGTTGCCGGCACGGCATTTGGATCCCCGTCAGTTAAGCGGGCGGCCCTCGAGGTAGCCCAATCCTTGGTGCACCGGGTCGCCCCTTCTCCGCTTGCCCAAAGTATTCAGGTCCGTCAGATGCAGCTTTGTTTGCTAAACAGCCAGCCGATCCCTTCTTCCTTCTTTCCCGGTCCGGGGCGCAAAGGAAACGCGCAGCTTGCAGAGTATCTGCTCGTCAAAGCGCAGCGCTCTGCAGAAGAGGGGCAGATATCTCAGTCATGGCAGTTCATCGGCCAGTGGGCGCCTGCCTACGCGGCCCAGCCCTCTCTTCTAGAAAGCATAATGAGTTTTCGTATTGATTTGATGAAAGGGAAGCTGAGTCGGTATCAGGGCGAGTTCTCCCAGTCACGTCTCTACCTCGAGCCCCTTGCCACCCAGTATCCTGCGCCCCAAGCCCAGTTTCTTTGCCGGTTACATCTCGTCTCGGTCTACGGGGAGCTTGCCCTCTGGGACAAGGGAAGGACTTTACTGGCAGAAACTGTTGCTACGGCGGACTCGCGGAAAAGACTGCTGCAGTTAAGTCTCGCCGAGTTTCATCTCGCTCGAGGACTTGACGGGTCGGATGAGGAACTTGCCGCTGCAGAGAGACTATTTCTTGGCCTTTTCGACAGTTATGAGAAAGTGGCTTTGCCTCGACGAGCAGCAAAGCGCAACTTCGCTCGTGTCTGTCTCGGTCTGGCAATTGTCAGCCATATGCAGCGGCGTGGCAGGTCACATTTTTCTCTATTGCGAGCATTGAACGATTGGCGGCTCGCATATGATGCCTGCTTGGAAAGTGCAATCCAGGGCACCGAGCCAGGCTTTCCTGCATTGATATGTTTGCTGTCTCTCGCGGAAATCAAAGCTTCATTGGAGGACACCACTCTAGCGCAGGATTTGCACCGTGCTCGGGAAATTTGGGGCGAACTCGGGCGCCGAGAGTGCAACCAGCGATTCTATTTTGCAAACATCGGCACAAGATGGGCGGATTTGGTCTCTAATTGGCTTGAGACTGCCGGCATCCCTCAAGTGCTTCCGCGGTGGGGGGCAGGCGGCTAACCCTCCAGCATGTTGTCGTGGTCATTGGCAATGGAGGGTTTTGGATGGATTGCGAGAGTGAAACATTGATTCTGCGTGATTTTATGATACATGTTTTGGTATTGATGCTATCTTTACAACTCTAGGCTTATCGCATGACCTGAACAGCTTGAGCCTGGAGCGACTTTGGAGTTTCCAGATGACAAACCTTCATTTCTGAGTTTCTGGACGACATATTTTATTTTCAAGATATCAGGTTCTTTTTTCGATAAATTTGCGGTACCAGACATGTGTTCCCGGAACGAGCCAGCAACGGCTCAAGCAAGTACATGTAATGCTCAAACTAATTTAAAAAATAATATGTAACATTGTGAAATATATATATATGACAACAGCTGTTTGTAAAGTTATTAGGAATTAAAACTAAATGAACCAAAAATCTATCCAAAAAAAAACCAAAAAAACCCCTTATTAAATGTGATGGTTTTTTAAATTCTTTTTTTCTTCTTCTTTTCTTCAAATTTGGAGCACTGATATTTCTAAGACGACCTACAACACTTGTATAACCATCCGATAATCGAACCGACAGCCACCAGGCCACAGGGAATACCCACGGCCAGGGCGATCTTATCCGCCGTTGACAGGCCTTCCTTCTCGTCTGACTTTTTTTTTTCTTGAAGTGCCTCATTGGTGGAAGTCGGTGACTCTGAAGAGGTAGAACTTGAAGTCGATGAGCGCGACACAGATGGCGTTGGGGTCGGACTTGGAGTGGGAGCGCCGCCGCCGCCGCCGCCTGTTGCTGTAGCGTACGCCCAGTGGGGATTGCCGGTGGCGTAGGAAGTCGCTCCACACCAAGTGGCCGAGTAGCCAGCGGGTGCCGCCGTGCCGGCATAGGTGAGTTTGTTGCAGTATGGGTATCCGGCTTTCGTGCAAACTGCAGTGTTTTGTCCGATCACGTAGCCGTTGCGTGTCAGACTTGCGTACACGGCGCTGTGGATACATGTAGTTCCCGGATTGCAGTCGGATAGGGCTTTGCTGGTGGCACAGCAAAAGACGGAGGAAAGCGCGCTGTCCGTTACGCAGCGCTGGTCGGATGCGCACGAGTAGGGGTAGTTTATCTGAGACCAGTGGTTAGATGGCACTTTTCGTGTTTGAATTTTGTAAAGGGCTTTCTATTATCTGCTTACGTCGCCCGAAAAGAAGCCGCATGTTTGCGCGCCATTCTGCCGTTTGAGTAGTTTAGGTTCTTGAATAGGTGGTGGAGTTGTCGTTGGTGGACTCTCGTGAGTGTCGATCGTCGCGGTCGATATGTCCGAAATGAGTTGGTGTTGAGCCTGTTGTTTAAATGGTATTATGAACGCGTGGGCATTAGGTACAGCAAAAAATGAAAAGGTGATATAAACAAGGATGTGAAATAATACTCTAAAACCGAATGATCGTAAAATCATTATGAGAGGAGTGCCTTTTTCAGGGAGCCCTATACATGTAGCAAAAACATGTAAACGAGCGCCCAAAAAAAAACTCTCAAGATGATAAGCGAGTTCCTTTTGAAGTATTTAAATAA
The DNA here is from genome assembly GCA_033725935.1 of Cladorrhinum sp. PSN259. Lineage (NCBI taxonomy): Eukaryota > Fungi > Ascomycota > Sordariomycetes > Sordariales > Podosporaceae > Cladorrhinum > Cladorrhinum sp. PSN259. The sequence goes on from MU867126.1 coordinate 169,964, forward strand.
CAGTTGTCGTTGCCGCCAGCCCTGTCGATTACCTGTATGCAGTGTAACTCAGCTATGGCAAAGCCACCTCCGCATGCATTCAGCCCTGGGCTTGAGAGTCAGTCAGTCGGCGACCATTAAACCTGGATGGGCGCTTTTTCTTTCTTCAGCTTAGCATATGCACGTGTACCTGTACACGTGTTGTCCAGCTTGCCTTAAACTCCACTTTCGATATCTCTCCCGTCCCTTATTTTATACAGTTCCCGAAAAGAGTCTAGCAGGAAAAGGGGACGTGATGAATTCCGACTTTTGTTGAGCACACATGTTCAAAGACCCCCAAATTTTGATCTCGTTCGCCTCGGAAAAAGAGCCATTTAGACGCATCTGCAGGATATATATAGCCCTCTGGGTGTATTGGTGCCCTCAGAGCCTGGCGTGAGGCGTGGGTCAGAAGATGCTAGCGTGCTTCCTAGCCCCAACGATACAGCGCACCCTGGCTGCTACACACACCATGATGAGAACGTCTCAGTGGTCGCTCATTCAATGTGGATTGCACAGCCGCAACTTGCACGGATATTTTTGACGTCCTAGAAATTCAGGTTCAGCAACCCCTGTACACATGTTCTTCTTTTGGTCTGTTTGAGGGTAAGGGCGTGATCGCTTCTTATGAACGGCTTCCTGAACACACGTTTATTCATGTGAACTGATGCAGAATGCTGATTGGAATCTCCATGAACAAATTCCCAGAAAATCCCCACATATTTTAATTCCGCTATTTCCACCAACGTATTTACTAGGATTTCCCGAATTCTCTTGAACGGCTTCAGAACCAACAATGCTAAAAACGACTTCTTTTTCCTAAAAGACGAAGCCATCCACAGTAGGCCCTAACCCTCAAATCTTTTCAGAAATCACCAGCCTTGCAAAAAAGGCTCCCAAGTGCTCAACACTGGATCCTCCAGATACCAACACCTACCACACCAACCGCTTCCGAACGCCGGCACTCCGTTTAGGTTATGGCACTCCGTTAGGCTTATGCGGATAACGCTAATAGTGCTTAGTATGAAAAATCTCTCAATTAATCACTACTGCTATAGACACATAATAGACTCTTAAAGAGCCATTTACTACAGTGGTTTGCCCTGGTTTAGCTCTCTCAGCCTCGTCGGAATAGATGCCCGGTGCCGGTGGGGTGGTAGTTTAGTAATAATGTCATGATACATTTCAGGATGGTATACTAGTAGCTATCACCGACACGCTGATCTCGGCGTTACCAGACATGCTCAGTCTAGTTAACAGCATCGTGCGCACTACCAGCAGATGATAAGTGTTTAAACACAGACCCCCAGACTTGTGGAACAAAGCTGCCTTTTGATGTGGGACTTGTGCAATGGAGAGAGTGGACTGGCCACGTGCTAGCTAGGAAATCGCAGGATTGTCTTTTTGACACTATTATATTTTCGCTTCACGTGGAGAATTTGAATACCTTTTGTATCGTGCCATGCTTTTCCTGTTCCTGGCTTGGACGGGTCTTGGTACTGCCGAGATTCTTGTGTTGGTGACTTTTTTGGTGTCAAGATCAGTCCCAGAGAAACACAAATTCGTTGACGTTGCAATATCAAGACTAAAGAGTGACAATTCCATAATTAGAAAAAAGAGGGAGCAACTTAACGCCAGTCTTCTTAAATCAACTATTCAAGGCAAATCAATTCCATTGTCCAACATCCAATAATTCCCATCACTGATTACTTATTAATCCCCCACAACTACCAAACATCACCGACTCAAAAGCCACTCCAAAACTACTTGTTAGAAGAACCCGCCTCGTCACCTTCAGAAGGAGGGTCAGGCGGCGGAGTCAACTTGAAAGACTCGTAATGCGGCCCGTCATCCTTGGCCTTGCCTTTATCCACCACTGGCGCTGGCTCCGGCTCCGGCTCTAGCTCAGGCTCTGGCGCAGGAGCTGGAGCTGGGGCTGGTGCAGGTGCTGGGGTATCATCTTTCTTTTTACCCTTCTTGTCCTTATCCTTTTTCCAGTGAGGAATTACTATTTCTAGTCTGGGTGTGGTCATGGCAGAAACTTGTGATTCAGTTTGGTGAAGTAGTTGCCGCGTTGCTGGTAAGTAGGTCTGTACTGGGAGTATTTGATATCCGAGGTTTCTGTTTTGTAAATGTTTTAATTGATGCTGTTCGTTTGCTTGGTGGGGGTTGTTGATGTGTTGTCGCTACTTGTGTACATGTACAAAGTTGATGAATCGTTTCAAACCAGCCTGTCCTTGGGACAAGTATGTATGTACAGTAGTCTATTTAAAGGCGGATTCTGGCAGATGTTGTGCGACTGTATAACGGGTATCACATACCACATTGTCGGGAACGTCATGGTGTTACAGTTCGCACAAAGGCAGGTGACGGGATGTTATTGTTGTGAAACCATGGAATTTATGATGCGGAAACAAGCCGTATGTTATAGTATCTTGTAGCTTAGCTGTTGTTGGTGAGATGAACCAAGTGGAGAGCAGGTGTTGAATCAGTATGCTCAAATGAAGATTCTTAGTGACCAGCGGGATAGATTCTGCCACACATCGCACACTTCAATACGAAGTGACACTGTCACTGACAGGAAACTAGATAGGCAGCATGTATTTCTTTCCGCAGAGGAAGATGGAATCTATTGCAATAAATCGTCTGATAAAGTTGTTTGAGTAAAGTGATGGCCTATCACCGCACAGCTTGTGGGTTTTAATGTCTGGATTTGTCTTCTCTCCTTTCTTTTCCTTTTTCTTTTCTTTTTCTTTTTCTTTTTATTCTTCTTTGCCTTCTTTTCGATGCAGTTCCATTGCAAAGAATACTTTCCACTCAACACCCGACTCCTAGCGCGTCCCAATATACAGTTTATTATTTTCTTTCCATGTCCTGTTTGTTGTTGTTGAGCACAACTAAACCCTGGGACCTCGAACGCTGAACATTGAACACTGCCAAAGCCGCGATCTGCCGATCACCCGCTCCGTGTCTTCCCGCCCCACATGCCCGATGCCGCTCGGAAAAACGCTTTGCCTGTATTTGGTACAACCCGGGACAACAGCCGGGCTCCACTTTGCTCTGCTGAATAAACGTCACTTTTTGAATTCATGAGATTTTACTTTTTGAGCATCATCAACTCTCAAATATATCATCTCAAAAATAAGCAAAATGGCTGGCATGCTCTACGTTACAATGGAGCCCCGGGAGGGTCTCAACCCGGACCAGTTCCACGAGTGGTACAACAACGAGCACGGACCGACCCGCCAGAGACTCCCGCACATCTTCACCAACGGCCTCCGCTACTGCGCTACCGACGGTCAAAAGCCAACATTTTTGGCCAACTACGATGTCACGGACATGAGCCATCTCGATACGCCCATATACACTGATCTTCGTGCCAACCGAACCCCTCGTGAGGCTGCCACCATTGGCCAGGTCGACGTCGACAGAAAGTTCTTTGACCTCTTGGCCACCCAGCAGAGCTCTTCATTCAACCCGATCGAGTCCTTGACGGATGCCGAGGCTGAGGGCCAGGTGCTCATCTCAGTCGAAGTCTCTCTCAAGCCAGGAGTCGAGGGCGCGGAAGAGCAGGTAACCAAGTGGTACGTCGAGGAGCACCTGCCGATGTTGTCCAAGATCCCTGGATGGCTTCGCAGCCGTGTTTTCCGGACACCATCCGTCATTGAGGGTGGCAAGGATGTCAAGATTGTGACTCTGCACGAGTACAAGAAGGAGAACGGTCTCGAGGGCCCCGAGCACAAGGCCTCAATGGATACTCCATGGCGTACTGAGGTCTTTGACAAGTACATCACCTCCAAGGGCCGCAGGACATATGAGCTCTTTTACGTCTTTGGACCTGGCCCCAGAGACTTGGACTCGCTTTCCCGTCTCCCAGAATCTGGTGCTTTCTCGACGGCCGACAAGACCATTTCAACCACTCCTGGATTGAAGACGGCTGTCATCAACGCCTTCGTCCATGCTAGCGATGGTATGACTATCCCCTACAGACTCGAGGGTAACACTTCCCCTACCGCTCCTGTGGTTGCCTTCTCCAACTCCCTCCTCACCTCTCTTCACATGTGGGACGACTTTGTTGCGATCCTCAAGGAGGCCCGCCCAGACCTCCGTATTCTCCGATATGACGACCGTGGCAGACACTCTGTCCCCGAGCCCGCTGTGCCCGCTACCCTTGACATGCTTGCCGATGATCTTGCGACTCTTGTTAAGGGTTTGAGAATCACCAAGCTGCACGCTCTCATCGGTGTTTCCAGAGGCGGCGCCACCACGCTCAAGTTTGCCCTCAAGTACCCCGAGCTTCTGGACCGTTTTGTCGCCTGCGACTTTAATGTTGCCAGTAGCGATGCCAACACCCAGGCATGGAAAGATCGTATTGCCATTGCTGAGGGTCCCGATGGCGGAATCAAGAAATTGGCCCCTGTTACTGTTGAGAGATGGTTCCACCCTCACACCATGACTGCCAAGCCCGAGATTGCCAAATGGATGACCGAGATGGTTGCGAACAACAGTGTTCAGGGCTTCAGGTATGGATGCCAGGCTCTCTGGGGATACAACATGCGGGAAGAGATGAAGAGCTGCAAGGTCAAGGGGTTGCTTGTCGTTGGTGATGGTGATGGGAAGGGTGCCCTCGTCAAGGCGATGGAAGGCTTCAAGGATAACGTGGGTGGCAAGGGAGCAGAGCTGAAGATTGTTCCGACGTCGGGACACTTGCCAATGAGCGAGTCACCGAAGGAGTTCTGGGAAGCTGTCAAGTCATTCTTGTAGGTTAGATACATGTAGTTTTAGGAGCAATGTGAATATAGTAGGACCAAAAAAGCCCAATGGTGGGCCTCACTACATCCGACAAAGTGTGCCAGCTCACCATACCGGGTCAGATGTATGCCAAGCAGCCTCCAGGACCTACCAATATAGTGGGACTTCATTAGGCGACCACATTATGCACGTCCAATTCCCTAAAGGAGGGTATACCGGAGGATGGATATATATATATATATGGCTAGGAAGGTCACAGAGGGAGGGCTCCGATTAAGCACAGGTAGCGAAGAGAGTGTGAGGCCTGGAAGGCCTTCGAAAGGGTATAATTAGGCTTATGGATTCCAACGAGATTGATAAGAACCAATGATCTTTGAGGCTATAACAGAACATTACACTGATTTGAACTACAGTTTTAAGCCGTCTTCAAGCCCCTTGTAACAGCCTCAATGTAGCCCACAAAGTATTAGATGACAACAGGTTTTAGCAAGGGCGGATTGGATGCCAACCTGGAATCGGATGAATACCAAGGCAGGACTTGCACCTCGATCGATCCATGACCAAACTCAAATCAGTGCCTCTTCTAACCGTTCCTGCCTTCAACATAAAACCCCTTCCCACTCGGTCCGAGACGGAAGTCTCCAAGTTTTGGAAGTTGCGTCCCGACTGAGCTCAGCCAGGCTGAAGGGTCTGGCCAGGTGGAATCGGCAGGCTGCATTACCCGAATCTGAACCCCGCAGTTGGTGTGACAAGTCCCTCATCGCAAATATCAATGCCCATTTCAGGTTCCCCAACCTTCCTTTCTTTGATCCACTTCTGCCTCCAACCAACTTTCCCTGGTACCTTAGCCAAAGTCTTGTCTCCACCCACCAGGAGATACAGGTACCAGGTATGTAAAGTTTCATTCATCTTTCCTACAATACTGAACTAAACCTCGTATTCTTCAAATCGTTTGAACCAGCGCAATGGAGGTCTTCCTTCGCAACCTTGAGCCAGACCTGACCGAGAAGGCCTTGGCCAACCATCTGAGCCCAGTTTTGGAAAAATTTGGCATCATCGACTACATCTGCAACAAGCAGAAGAGAAGGTTCACCGGCAGCATCACTTTTCTCAACCTGTCAGATGCACAACGCTTTCTCGACGACCATGGGGAAGTACCAGACCCGGTCGCCGCGTCCAAGTTCAATGGCAATCAATTTGGCAGGAATGGGAGGTCGAAGATGCGGGAGCCCACTAAGCCCCGTCTCTTCCTCATGGGCAGGCCGTGCTACTGCGTGAAGAGCAATCGGCCGGTCGACCAGACAGCCCTCAAAGCCATCAGGCACGAGAGGGATGAGAGGCAAAAGGCTCGCGAACAGCATACCCAGCCTGTTGAGAAACCCGCCGAGCCAGCAATCACCATGCAAGCATCAGAGCTCAATTGTGGTTACCATACCTTCCTGGATGGAAATTTTGCCTTTGTCTCGGAGTGGTCTACCAAACAGCTTTGCTTGATCAAGTTTACCAAGTGGAATCTCATCTTGGTCTTCGAACACGGCGACCGAGATGTTGAGGTCCGTATCTCGTACAAGACCATCATCCACTTGGTATGGTCCGACGATGGGTGCTTCAGTGTTACCTTGTCGTCCAGTCCAACATTTCTCAGGAAAAAGTACACCGAGATCGAGCTTCTCGCTATGAGTCTCTTTAGTAGCGACCCTCAAAAGTTAAATCCGGATGCTTCTAATCGAATCTCCGCCATCGACGACGACCACCAACTTGTCGCACCCTTTTGTCTGGTTTACCAGGTCAGGATTTCTTCTTCTGACTTTATCGCCAAAATCCTCAAGGTCAAGGGTAATGAGCTGTTCGACGTCAGTAGACACGCCACACAGTTTCGGAACGGCATTCAAACCTCTTTCGGGCCATTTGATCAAGCCAATAAAAAACTGAAGCGCCGACTTGACGACTACACCACTCATCAGACTTTGCCATTTGATCTCTTGTTTCTCCTACAGGCCCTTGTTCAGAACGGCTACCTTCATCCAGCCACAGTCTCTGCTCTAGCGGATAAGATTGCCCAACTCTTTTCCCAAGCCAAGGTTGACGGAGAGAAACAGCCCCCGATTTCGAATGACACCTTCAAAAAGTTGTTCCAGTGGATTGGTTACCCGCATCCGGATGGCGATCCTCGAAACATTGATGCCGAGGGCATCTTGGAGTATCTTCTAGGGCAGGAAGAGACGGTCAAAGATCGACCCGCTATCGAATCAGAGCTTTTCAGCCCGACGGGGACTCGCGCGCTGATCTTCCGCGCCGTCATCAGTCCTACCAGAATCACGTTCCACGGACCAGAAATGGAGGCTAAAAACCGAATCCTCCGCAAGTTTCCAAACCACACCGATTACTTCCTTCGCGTGCAATTCTGTGATGAAAACGGCCAAGACTTATTCTTCAACCCCAAAATCGCCTTGGATGAAATTCACGACCGCTTCAAGTCGGTGTTGAACAATGGCATCCCCATCGCAGGACGACTTTACACCTTTTTGGGGTTCAGCCACTCTTCATTGAGGGCTCGCTCAGTCTGGATGTCAGCTCCATTCCTTTTCGAGGAATCGCTGAAATTCTCCCGAAACATCATTGACGACCTTGGCAAGTTCGAAACGATTCTATCCCCCGCCCGGCGGGCTGCTCGAATCGGTCAGGCTTTCTCAGAGACGCCATACTCAGTCCCGCTGAATGAGCGAGGGATTTCAGTTCATGAAATCCATGATGTAGAGTATGATGGCAGAACTTTCTCTGACGGAGTCGGGACCATCTCTCCTGGTGCCGCCGAGGCCATATACGAGGTGATCCCCACCTCAAAGGGCTTCCCTACTTGCTTCCAGATTCGCTGGGCAGGAGCCAAGGGGATGCTGGCTTTGGACACTCGACTTTCGGGCAACCAGCTTTGCATCAGGCCTTCCATGAGCAAATTTGAGTCCAAAGACAAGCAAAATCTTGAGATCTGCGACCTGGCCTGGAAATCCGCCCCGATGGTTCTGAACAGACAGCTGATCAAGATCTTGGAAGACATGGGTGCGCCCGGCCACTGGTTCTTGGAGCTTCAGGAACGGGAGCTTGAGAGACTCCGTGGGGTCACATTGACTGTCTACAACACTGCCGGCTTCCTCAAGATGGAGGGATATTGCCAGAACGTGCAACTGCACAAACTTCTCCGCCAAGTGGACAAGACGGGTCTCGATTACAGGACGGACTCTTTCATTCGGTCCGCAATCGAGGCTATCCTGCTGAAAGACCTTCGTCTGCTGAAGAACAAGTCGCGAATCCCGGTTCCTCAAGGCGTTGTGCTGTTTGGTGTCATGGATGAAACAGGTTTCCTGGGGGAAGGCGAGGTGTATGTTGCTCACGAGTCACCGACTCAGGATCTTCCCCAACGCGGGCGAGTTCTAGTCTCCCGATCACCAGCTCTACACCCAGGCGACATCCAGTTTGCGACCAACGTGCCGCCACCGGAAGACAGCCCACTCCGAGCATTGAAACACTGCATTGTCTTTAGCCAAAGGGGCTCAAGAGATCTTCCCAGCCAGCTTTCGGGCGGTGACTTGGACGGTGACATATACCACGTCGTCTGGGACAAGGAAGTAGTTGACAGAGCCCGTACATATGAGCCTGCCGAATACCCACCTGTCAAGTTATTTGAACTCGATCGTCCTGTCGACCCAAGCGACATGTCTGACTTCTTCATCGAGTTCATGAAGACGGACCGCCTGGGCATCATTGCATCCCGGCACGCAATCTTGGCCGACCATCATGACGAGGGAACACTGCACAAAGATTGCTTGAAGCTTGCCGAGCTCCATTCCAATGCTGTTGACTTCTCCAAGTCTGGTCTCGCAGTGGACATGAAGGACATGCCTAAGGGCCCTAAGTGGAAGCCGGACTTGTAAGTTCATCCCTGCGCATTCCTTACCGCTGAATGATGCTGACTATTATCCAGTCTTGCCATAGGATCACAGATCACGATCCACAGCCGATCTCAGGTCACCTTGGACGAGTACATCGCCGACGAGAGCATTGAAGACGACGATGAGGCAGACCAAGGCCCACGCTACAGGTACTACAAGTCGGACCGGATCATCGGTCAGCTTTTCCGTGCCGTGGATGAGCGCAAGATTTGGCATGAATCAATTCGGATGACTATACCCATAGGTGGTCCTTCCTTCTGGCAAGAATTCCTCCAAAGCATCACTCGGGACCGGGTATTTGCACTGGGCGAGGTGAACTGGCGCCAGCGTATAAGGGACGCCGAGATGATTCGTCATGCGTACAACGAAGCCATCTACAGTACCATGGTTGACTGTTCGGATCATCCACACAGACCGCTCACAGAGCTCGAAGTCTTTGTTGGCTTCATCATCAACAAATCTGGCTTTCAGAACGCTCGCCAGCGGGACAAGAGCATCAAGCTCAAGGACGAGTTTGATCGCATCTCATCGTGGGTTATACGAGAGATGAGAAACCAGAATTTGGAGAATGAAGTCAGCAAGAAGGGTACTTTGGATGCTCTGGAACTGTGTCTTGCCTGCGTCCACATGGGCTGTGACAAGGAAGATAGTGCGCCGCGACCATTCGATCGTGGTTCTTCGCAGAATCTGGTCAGCTTCAGGATCGTGGCGGCTTCGGCATTGTTGAGGGAGTTGAATCATCTGGAGAGACTTAAGAGAGCTCAGGCCGATGGTATGGGTTCCACCTTGACAAATGGAGCGACACAACAGTCGGGTTCTCTAACACATGAGCTCGCGCAACTGAACATCAATACGCCGCCGCGTGCTGCTGATAATGCCGTCGGGGTTTCGGTACACGGGACTGAGTGGTTTCCGATGGCACGGCCTGAGCTTAAAGGGTCGTCCATCGACAGCATTGCTTCTCCTGCTTCTTCTGGGCGATTTATGAAAAGCGTGGGGAACTCGGCTCAGGGGCTGTCATCACATTCGGAGAATCATGCTGCCGGTGTCGGGTCGCCTGGGCGTCAGCAGCAGCAACATCCATATTTGGACGCACAGGTTGGAGCGCAGGCTGGGTACAGCAACATGTACCCGCAGCTATTCCGTTAACGGAAAATGCTCCCAAGCCACTGGTGGAATGATTCAAATTGTGGGGAATTGTAGGGATCGGAGTTTATTTCCACCACATGAGACATGTGAAATGCACAACTGACATATGCGCGAAGTAGGGCGTCACGGGCATTGACATTTTGTGTTTACAAATGATTGGAGAAGAGAGGGCATGAATGATTGATGGATTTCTGTACTTTTGATGACTTGATGAATGAACTCTTGATTCTCGCTCTTTTGTTTTCGTCTCGGTGGGTTTTATGTTACCGCCGCTACTTATCGCTAGTTCGTTTATGGGCGTATCACAGCATCCAATGGATGGATATCCACCGATTATTCTTTCTTGGAAGGTTATGGATCTTCAAATCGTTTGCTTTCCAAGAAAAAACTAAAGCAGGGGGTTTCGAATCCTTTTCGTCTCACAAAAACTTAGCCTTACCCGTTTGCCAAGGTGGCACAGCCCAATTTGAGAATATTTGGCGCTGACACTTGGCAGTCGTTTTTTTATACTTTTTGATGATCTTCTTGCTCGGTTCGAGACGCTATTCGTCCTTTTCGGACTAGTTACACAAAGATTGCAAAAAAAAGAGGATACCGCAGTGAACCCCATGTAACGCTATCTCTGCTATATGCGGCGATGCACCCGCGGGGCCACCGAGCATGAAACCCCAGTCCAGTGCCCTTGTCCATGTCGTCGGGAATTGAACTGGAACTCTGTGTGTGTGTGTGTGTGTCTCTTTTGAGTTTTTGTTGATCCAAATATCTCCTTTCTATTTTCCCTTTTCCTTTCTGGAAATCTCTCTTTTCTTTTGAATCTCAACTTTTAAGGTTTTTTTTATCACATTCTTTTCTTTTTCATGATTTGGATATTTTAATTATAAAGATTAACAACCCACCCCCGTTTACAACGCATTAAAAACATTCATTCACTCGGTTGTTCACGAACGGCCCGCGCTGGCTATTTAATTTCTGACTATGAGGCGGTCGCACAAACAGCCCGTCATGACGCTCCGCGGAGCTGCCATGAGCGTTCTCTGGAGCGCAGTGGGTGCGGGTGCGGTGCTGGTTGAAGCCCCCACGGCGGATAATTTTCTGAGGAGGAGCATGGCGAAGGCTGCCGTGCTGGGGGATTACGTGTATATCGACGGCGGGTTGTTGACGCAGTTGGAGGATGGGGCGTTGAGGGGACGGGGACAGAATCAGGGTATGTACAAAGAATACAATCCTTGTTATTGTGTTTTGTAACAAAATAAACTAATGATTACTGTCAAAAAAAAGCAAACACTACCCTCTCACTCCCGCTCACAACCTCGTGGACGTCCCGCGAGGCGCCCCTAACTTCCATCCCCAAGACGGCCCCCATAAAAGCCAACCAGATCCTCTGGGCCGACCCCTCCTGGGGCGACGCCGGCGCTTTTTACACCTTTGGCGGGCAGTCGTGGCTGGGACAAAACATGACGGACAGCGAAGTCTGGCGCTTCACCGCAGACGGAAAGGGCGGCGGCCGGTGGTCGCTCGTCACGCCTTCGAATCCGGCAGTCTTCAACTCGATCAAGCAGACCGAGCACGCCACCGTCGCGTACACGAACGACACCGGATTCGCCATCGGCGGGTTGGCAACGGGGTGGACCGAGAAGAACAGGGGCGTGACGCAGGCCACACCCGGACTCACGACGTTCAACTTCAAGACCAACGCCTTTACGAACGGGACCGGAGACCTCCCCGCGCAGTTTGACGGGCTCGTGGGCGGACAAGCGCGGTACATACCCTCGTTCGGGCCCAACGGGCTGATCGTCATGCTGGGCGGCGTCACGGTCTCGGTGGAAAAGTACACGTCCGTTGCGGACGGCGCGGGCGTGGAGTTTACCGAGCTGGTCCTTTTCGATCCCGTCACGAAGGAGGTGCTGAAGCAAAAGACGACCGGAGACGTCCCGCCGGCTCCCAGAGTCAATTTCTGCAACGTCGGGTTCGTGAGCCCCCAAGGCTACGATATCTTCATCTTTGGCGGCAACAACGAGCGGGACAAGATCACGTACGAGGACGCCTACGTTTTGAGTCTGCCCGGGTTCGTGTGGACAAAGGTCGCCAATTCGCCCGCCGGGACGCGGTTGCAGCACGCTTGCGTCGCGGTCGGGAAGAGGCAGGTTCTGGTCGTGGGCGGGACCACGGGTTCGGGCATGAAGAGTCCCGATCCTGCGCCTCAGGGCCTGCACCTGTTCGACATGACGAGCATGAGCTGGAAGTACGGGTACGAGGCGAACGACGGGCCGTACGAGTCCGGAAAAGCGATCAAGGATTGGTACGCGAACGGGAGCTTGGCGAACGTCAAGTGGACGAACAGTCGGGTCCAGGCGATGTTCACGAACGGGACCGGGACTAACGGTTCAGCTGGAAGCGCGGGTGGTGGCTCTTCGGGCGGATCGTCATCTGCGGACAATGCCAACAACGGCAACAACAATTCGTCAGAATCATCCAAAGGAAAGACTCCCATTGGAGCAATTGTTGGTGGTGTTCTGGGCGGTCTTGCTCTGCTCTTGATCATTGCCGTCGTGGCGTTTGTCCTCGTACGCAAGAAGCGCCGTCAACCTGCTGCTGAGCTCGGAGCAGGGGGGGAGCTGCCGCCTTCTTATCATGACGCTCCTCGTCTGGGTGTTACGGGTCCGGCACATGTCGTTGAGGCTCCCGGTGTGGAAGGGCCAAAGTACATGTATGCTGCCGAGATGACTGCAGGGGACAAGTATTCTCGGCATGAGGCGGACGCGAACCAAACATATTCTGAGATATATTCCCCGGCAGTGAAGGATCCTCATCAGGTTGTCTCGTTTGGTGTTGAGCCTGTCGAGATGGATGCTGGGAATGTGAGGGAAGTTAAGAAATAATGGTTTTTTTTTTTTTTTTGTTTTTATCATCAAAGCCTATAGTGCAAGTATATCGAGGATTCTTTTCGTAAGGGTTCAAATAAAATTCGTATTTATTTAAACGAGCAGTGTGTAATTAGCCATTGAAAAACATACTCCGACGACATGACCAGACCCCTAAACAGCAACCAGAACCGCCTCCCCCTTCTCTCCTTCTCCGTTCCTCTCCTCAACCGTATAAGCCTTCCAACCGGCCTTGGGCAAATCAATCTCCTCATCCTCGGCCAAGAACTTCATGAAAACGCCATGAGTAACAACGACAATATCCGTCTTCTTTTCCCCGTTGCCTTTTTCCTTCTTCTCCAACTCACTTGCGTAACCCAGTAGCTTCTTCCTCACCTCGGCAGCTCGCTTGGCAACCGAAGCATCGTCCGCCGCGTTGGCTCCCTCCTTGACCCACCATCCGTCTCCGAGAATATTTTTATCGAACCCCGATAGCCCTATAAACTTTTCTTCCAGGACGGAGAGCTCAGATCCGGTGTCGCAGGGCAGGTCGCTCCGTTCCTGCAGGTAGGGCTCAAAGACCAGTTTGGTCTTCTCCCCCTTGTCGATGATATCTCCAAACGCAGCGAGGGTTGTCTCGATGGTGCGAGTCAAAGGCGAAGAGACGATCAGTCCGATAGAGTCAAGAGCCGGGAAAGTGGAGCGAAGAGCGGCAGCTTGGGTCTTGCCGAGCTCGGTGAGACCTGGGTCGCGGATCGAAAAGTCCTTGGTGACGTTGTGGACCGATTCGGCGTGGCGGAGGAGGTAGATTGTTGAGCGGGCAGATGAGGCCATTTTTGACTTGGAATAGATATATCTCCTGAGGCTTTTTGGGAGATGTCTATTCTTGTAGCCTATTTGGGGGGAAAGTTTATTTCTATCTGAGCCTATGGTTTTCCCACTGTATATCCTTCAGTTTGAGTTCTAATTATTTCTTACTTTGGTTTTTGAGGAAAAGGAAAGGTAAGTAGAATGCGGGAAGAGAGAGGGATATAATGTCGTTTTATACTTGGGGTGGTTCCCCGCATATCCCGTCTTGTTGTTCGACAATTGCGTGATTCGAGTTTGTTGATGTGATTGGTCAGTGTTTTGAATCTCTCCTATTCCTTTTTTAGTCGGGCAACATCAAAGTCTCTGCCAACTTGAACAAGACCCTCGATTCCTGACGAATCACTCGGATGAGACAATATGGACAATGATCAAACATGCTGACTTTGAGGAACTTTGAGCCGCAATTCTGGACGAGATAACCACGGATTTGTTATGCGGATACTAGGCGTATTACCGAAATATGGGATTGAAAGCCTCTTGAAGTTTAGTACCGTCAGACTTATCGATACATTGTATGTGACCCGGAAGAACTTCAGCCCATCTTTCTCGGCTTGAGCTCCACAAAACCGACATCCTGTCGTAACCTGCTTTGTTCTCGGCTGTTCCGTCCGCTAAGTTTTTAAGGGGACCTCTTGGGGACACCATGTATGTGAAAGTATCACATATGGTGGAATCATATCAACAGAGAGGTCTAGCGCCAACCGCGCGTACTCGAAATATTGTGATTGGAAGGAGTTGCTAATCAGAGTAAGCTTTACAAGACCTTAACCGCTGCATTATTGATCACTGAACTGGCTGATTGCAGGTTGTAAGGTTGAGGGCATTTAAGTCAACATCCCGCACAATCGAGCTATATATTCCAAACACTTCTTTTATTCTTATGCGTTGAGAGCGCCAAAACTTGCAGGCAAATGAGCATGCCTATCTAAAACTACAGTCAACTTAAACTTTTTTTTTTTTTTTTTTTTTTTTGAGTTTGAGTTTGAGAGCCGCATCCTTCTTCTGCCCTGCCATAACCTTGGGATTGATGACCTCATCCACCCAGACGCGGCCTGCCTCTCTCGGTCAGGTAAATTGCCCTATCGCTTCTAGCCTCCTTAAAACATTGTTTCTTTGAAGCCTCTACCACATCCCAATCTCTCACACTCTCGTCGTCCGTAGTCGCGTTGAGACTTCTTGAGCCAACGTAAATAACGTCTTCTCCAATGCCGACCTCAATAGCAGTGCTGTTGACGGTACGCTTGGCACGTGACGATGGAGCTGCCACCGCCTTTGCAGACTCTTGTTCGGCTAGCTCCTGTTGCTAATAGTGACGACGTATAGAGTCCGAGAGACGAGGGGCGTTGCTGAAGTCCCATATCGTCTAATGTCAATCCGAGCCCCCATTCGTTGTGAGGTCTGGGATCGATCCATCCGCGAGCAGATCATCTTCGTCCTCGTATGAATCTTCAGAAGCGTGGCCATGTGCATTGGTATCTGCACCGTTATCCATCAGCATCTTGATAATCTCTTTGTGCATGTGGCCTTCCGAGGAAGGCGCATACAAAGCGTCGCCAGAGTAGGCACTCTCTGCATTGACATCTGCACCCTTATCCATTAGCATACGGACAATCTCTTTGTAGCCATTGCAGGAAGCGGCCTGTAGAGCGTTGCCGTAAAAGCCACCCTGTGCATTGACATCTGCACCCTTATCCATTAGCATATGGACAATCTCTTTGTGGCCATTCCAGGAAGCGGCCTGTAGAGCGTTGCCGTAATAGCCACCCTCTGCATTGACATCTGCACCCTTATCCATTAGCATATGGACAATCTCTTTGTGGCCATTCCAGGAAGCGGCCTGTAGAGCGTTGCCGTAGCGGCCACCCTGTGCATTGACATCTGCACCCTTCTCTATTAGTATTTGGACAATCTCTTTGTGGCCATTCCAGGAAGCGGCCTGTAGAGCGTTGCCGTAGCGGCCACCCTGTGCATTGACATCTGCACCCTTCTCTATGAGTATTTGGACAATCTCTTTGTGGCTATCGCAGGAAGCGGCCTGTAGAGCGTTGCCGTAGCTGCCACCCTGTGCATTGACATCTGCACCCTTATCCATTAGCATATGGACAATCTCTTTGTGGCCATTCCAGGAAGCGGCCTGTAGAGCGTTGCCGT